>JAPYYX010001537.1:0-24349 GCA_030522605.1 Cremastinae sp. B BG-2022a | reverse complement strand
TTTGTGCGCCGTCCATGTCGCCCCACGGTTAGGACCGTGGCTCGACATGGACGACTTAAGCCCCACCACCACGTCAAGGTGGAGACCCGTTCGGGGGGTCGTCATTCGTAATGGTCGTTAATATTTCTCTGATATGTTATTCGCAATTTTTTAGATAATTTATTGTTACACGATTGAAAAATATATTTGGACGAAATTTTTATTAATGTTGCACGTGGTAATATGATAAACTTCATTTGTAAAAGAATTTTTATAGTACATTTTCTATTTTATTTTATTTAAAATTATTCTGTACAATTATTCAAAATTTAGCAACAATTTATCATTATTATGGATAAAATTGATTGCTAATGCTGTAAATACTGATAATACAGCTTACGTTAATAAGAAAAATAATAAGTGGAGGTCAGAATAATTTGACATCTGATTCAAAGTGTTTATATACCGTAATAAAATTAAAGGCTGTCAATATCAACAAATTTTCGTACATGAAAGTCTTAATTGCATACATTGAAATAAAATGTTGAATTTTTGTTTCCAATTTCCCTCAAGCCAGAAAAAAATCGAGGAAAAATAATTACCGCTTAAGAGAGAAATATACAGATATCCTGCCTTAATTGTACGCAAATGGGTAATTTATTCAGCGGTACCGTTTTTCAACTAAAATACGAATGATGAATGGATGCGATCGATATTTTGCAAGAATCGTGGCGAAAACACGTCACGTGCTGCAATCGCGTTTGTTTGAGCACACAAAACGTGCGGGATAAGAAAAAAAAACGTGTATGCGCTCGCTGCCAGACTTTAGCAAAGGGAGAACCGTGACGAAATAATAATGTAGTATCGATCGATGGTTTCTATCGGATCTTCGATCCAGGATGAATCCCATTCGTTTCTCCTCTTTTATACAAAATAAAAAGAAAATTCCAAGCGAAAGACACAAAGTGTAATTCGTATCAAAATGGAAAAGAATCACCATTAATCCATTTTTGTCCACCCGTATAGATTACGTATGTGAGAGAGAAAGAAAAAATCTCCGCACGTGAATAATCTCACGTAAAGAGTGGAATTAATTCCAGAAGCGAAAATACTCTCACGTATCCTTGAGTGTGATCTCCCCCTTCGAATAACATTGGCGTACGAACATTTTGGAAATATTTTGTGCAACGTGAAAACGTAAGCACCACGAAAAAATAAAGAAAAAAAAACAATATTTTTATCGTGAGAGCAAGAAATTTGGGGGTCAATTTCCCCTCCAGTGGGAATTAGGTGGAAAAAAAAGCGAGAGAGGAAAAAAAGTGAGAGGAAAAAGGGATCTAGAGAGAGAGAGAGAGAGCGAAATATCTGGGCCATGAGGATATTTAACGAGAAAAAAGTTGGAGAGAGAAAAAGAGAAAGAGAGAGAGAAAGAAACAGCAGGGAGAGTGTGTCTGGATCAAATGATCGAGCGAGAACTCGAGAGGCAAGAGTCGTCGAGCAAGCATCGAGCGAAACGAACCGCTGTCACTCGTGACCTTACGGATTCGAGACCGTTTTATCTCGGGATTCGCGTCTGACTATTATCGACTTTTACCACTGGCTCGATCAACCCCTCGGCGCTTCTTCTTTCAAATTTTTTACATCTTCATTTAAGAATTTTTTTTTTCGCCTGTATAAAAAAATCGTTGTTTTCTCAGTTCATTTTCTCAATTGTTGTTCTCTTCTATGTTTTTCAATAATTTTTTTTAAGTTCGGGTGTGATTGTGCGCTTTTCACCCGTGAATTGTTTTTGGAACCGCATGCCGCGCTCCCTCTGAAGAGATAAATTCTACGTCTGCGAGTCGTAGACGTTATTACTTGCAAAATGAACGTCAGGTAAGATTTTTCAGCTCAATGTTCATTAGCTCATATAAAATAAAAAAAACATTTCTTGATTTTCTTGGTAGTACATTAGTATATTATATTGGCATAATATATATAAATTCAACAGATAAGGTTACGAAAGATCTTTCGAAACGTAATTTCATAAATAAATTCGAGCAATGAAAGCTCAGTAATTTTGGAAAACATTGACATTTGACATAATGTATATTCAGAATGTCACTCAATAGTTTTTGAGCATTTTTGAAGCAATTTTCATATAATCACCATTGTTCGAATCTCAAATGGAAACAAGCATCGAAAGAAAATACTGTCATGAAAATTGATTAACTGCATATAGTCAATTCCAATGATATTATTCTAAAATTTTTTTCGTACCAGGATTTTTGAAAAAAAAAAACTGCAGGGACTGTTCTATTTTAAACATCTGAAGTCAATAAAAGTCTTTTAGGTGTAGCAAAATAAAATTTCATGTAGTAGTTTACATTTCGAATGGTAATAACGTTGAACATTTATCAGCGATACAAGAATGAATAAATTGACTCCTTCAAGAGAATTGTGAAATATCGCAATTTTTAAATCTTGTAATTTGCATAGATCCGATTTATAAAATTTGATAATTATATTTTACACTTTGTATATTTTGTTCAATAAAATAATAACGAAATATTTTCATCGTGGATTACTATGGCATAACTTTTAACACGTTTTCATTGACTGAGTAATTTTAACGATCGGATACAAAATGAGCTGTCGAGATTGATAAATGTGAGGATGGTTATTCACATCCGGTGGGATTTTGCTCGATCGCGCATGTAAGGTGAAAGGATCACGTGAAAGTTTGATCTAGCGCTTCATTTTTGTTTATCTCACTTTATTGGATACCTTATCTCGGCTATCGTTCCACGTCACTTGGCAAAAAGATAATGGAAACAGGATTAAATAGACGAGAAAAATATAAATGAAAATAAAAGGGATTATTAACGATGTGAAAACTCGTGTCTCATTTTCATCGCCCGGCGAGTGTTCACGAAAGTGCGCGATTACTCAAGAAAGTTACGTAACAAACGGAAAGAAAGGACTCGCAAAATTGACAAAAAGATTCGATAGGAAATAAGTTCTTAACACATATCATAGATCATTATAATTATTATTCTTGAAATTTCGATAATTATCGTTATAATTATTATTCATTTTCTCAATTTCATGACAATAGTAAACTTCACTGTATAATTTCTCTATCAGCCGCATATATCAAGTCCAGAATTTTATCCTAGAAAAGAATTGCATAATGTGCATTATGCACATGAAAAAATGTATGAACGTGTGTAAGTGCGTTCTCGGTCATCGTAACTCACTTTTCTACATCGTCTCGTCTGCGTTTCGTGAGAACTCGCTCGTCGCGAGAAAAAAAAAATTAATGAGAAAAAAACATATCCGCGATTTCCAAATATTTGAGCAAATATGTACATACATCGATATTCGCAAAATGCGAAATCAATCCATGACCATAAAAAATAATTCTGAGTACATTTATACAAATATTGCATCATCATTTTATGATTATTAAATACAATCATAATTAATATTATTATTAATAATTACAATTCATAAAACAACAAAAATTGTTTTTTTTGTACAGGTATAAAAATAACACAAAAAGGTCAAAGAAATTCTAGGAATTATTTTTTTTTTGCAAGCCTCTTATTTATTCCACGCGGAAATAATTTTATCTGATAAAAAGAGTGGTTTTACAGAGAGGACGTGATTCTCTTTTGAATGGAGAGGCCAATCGAGTTTGAATTGTTTCGTCCAGGTGGACGAGAGAACATTTCTCTCTCAATTTTATTTCTTTCTCCCTCGATCTCTCCCTCTGGCTCTTTCTCTCGTTCCATTTCATAAAGCACACAAGATTTTTGCAAGAAAAATGAGAACCGTGGGTAATGAGTGAAAGTATCAAGCACTCTGTTCGGTTCAAGTGCTATACGAGAGAGAATAAATTAAAGACACGGCATGCGTGTGTAAAAAAATTTTTTTGCCATTTTTTTCTCCATTTTCGAGAACCAGAAATTCGCGTGACAGTTCGTCTGGACCTCTTTGCTCTTTTCAAGAATCGCTTCGTAAAAAAAAATATGTAAATGTGAAGACAAGATTATGAAAAAAGAATTTTAACCGCATGAAAAAAAAAACGCAACTAAAAGATAAGTAAGTGCTCTTAAAAAAATCAATAATGAAAGACCCAAAAATCATTATGTAAATGAAAAAAACTTAAATATGAATATTGATTGATGAAAGGAATAAAGATAGTGTAAAAATTAGAAAATTACGATTTCGTCATTCTGGAGATGATAAAAAAAAACGTGCGGTAATAAGATCATCGAACTTTATCATCATAGATTGCCATGCTCACTTACTGTCTCTTTAAAACTCACGTACGTATCCGACTGAAAACTTTCACCGACTTGAACAACGTCACGAGACCGCTCGCTTCGTCACTCTTCTCTTTTTTCTTCTCTCATTACTTTTTTTTCTTCTTCTGACGCACACATTAGCTCGTAACCGCAAAGCTACTTGACCGTGGGGAACAGCATATTTTTCGTAACGAGCCCGTCAAAATTTTATTTCATAGAAAACGATAAAAACTCTGTGAGAAAAATTTTTTTATCCCTTTTTTATGGTGACTTTTCCATCTCGTTCATTTTTTCTCAGAACAATTTGAGAAATTGAGATATTTCCTACAATAATTAATTTATTGGATTTTTTGTAGACAATAAATCGTCAAGGCGTGACAAAAATCAAATAAAATTAATTTACACTTAATTTATCTCTCAATAAAAATTAGAGCGCGAAGTAAAAAAACTATGTTTAATGTACTAGCAGTGAAAGTTATTATTTTAAAATTACTGACAATGAACACCAGGAGGTAATAGGGTGAAAAAATTCAAAGCATTTGGCACTCATATTCTGAGTCGTTGAATCGAAATGCTTGGATTTAATTGATTCAAGTTTTATTACGTTTTGATGCGATCGAGAAATGTTTAACGCGTGTAATTCGTTACAGATAATCGTGTCTTTAAAATAGTTCGCGGAGATCGTGGTTGTACAAGTTTGATATCAATTCGCGCCGATTTTCATCACGATAAACATTCGTTCTCACTTTTCTCCTTTTTGTCTCTCCCTCACTAAAATAATCCTTGACTGCAGGAGAAATAAAAAAAAATGGGAACTAGATCTGTTACCATTGTAATCCGGCACACTTTGTACTTTATCGAGGAGCTCACGACCGTGGTACAATGTTCGAATTGGCAGATCTGAATAATAGGCTTTATCAGACTGAAACAATAAAACAAAATGATCTAACTCTCACTAGATCCGTGATCCGATCTACATGTGAGGCCGTTTTTTGTTCAATTTCATTGAACCAAATAATCGAATAATTCTAATTAGATATTTGCAAATTAAACTTTTTGAAGTTGATTTAGAATTTTTCATTAATAGTTGAATTTTTTGTTTAATTTTATTAAATCGTATAATTAAAACGTTAAAATGTATGAGCAAATTTCTTGATTGAAAATTAATTGGATTGTTTTCTTCGTTTCTTGATTTTGATCCAATTTTTTTCTTGTTACAGATTTGCAATATTTCGGACACATTTGATTTCATTTTTGTGTCTACTAGTCTGGACTGGCAATGGAATCAATTTTGGTCACTGTGCGATTCAATACGAATCGATCGACAGCTATCAAACGACCGAACAATGCGCTCTGATCCTCGATGGACCGGGAAGAAGTAGCGCTTATGATTACACTTACAATTTATTAAGAGGAAGTGTGTAAGTAAATGTTCAAATTTTTTCTTTTTATTATCTAATCATGATTTTTATTCTTCAACATAGTTTATACGTGATGATATCCATAAATGAGTATAATTTATATTGAAAAATGTTGACTGAGAGTTGATTCGATTTATTTGACTTTGATCAAAATTTATCAGTACAGAGCAAGTAATTTTTTAATTTGAATTCAAATTACAATATACAATTTCGATTTTGAATATTTTTGTATGATAGATATGAATTTAATGAATTCATTCTTTGTTCATTCCAAAAGATTAAAGTCACAGAATAAATTTTAAACTTACCTCGACTAATTTCAATTTTTTTACTTTTATGCAACATGCGTGTTATATTTTTTGGAAAGGCAACATTCGTTTTTAATATTGACCTAGAGAATATATTACACTAATTGAAAGAAACGGAAAAATACAAGTTGTAGAGACAGAGAGAGAGAGAGAGAGAGAAAAATCAAGCTATCAGAATTCTAAATTTTTAATCAAACATGCAACAAGAATTATTTTGCATAATTTATAATTTCAGAGCGAATCTAATTCCGACTTTTTTGCTTTTTTCACCACACACAATTTTTCATGCCAACAACATATTTATGCAAACTGACCTAAAGAATGAACTCCGAATTTAGAGTTGCAAAGAAACAAAAGATTATGAAAGAGCGGGAGTGAAAAGTCCAGCGATCAGATAAAATATTTCATTGAACATGCGACAACAATTATTACAACAATATAATGCAAAAAATTGACCCAGAGAGCAAACTATAAACTGAGATAGATACAATACGACCCAAGTTCGAATGAGAGAGAGAGAGAAATAGAGAAAAAGAGGGAGAGAGTGAAAAGTCGAGCAATCAGAAATCTGAATACCGGTTGCATCGGTTCTGGATCCGGATGACGCAATCGCGGGGGCTGTCCTGGACCACAGAGCGCACAGAGCGTACGTGTTTCTCGTTCAGCTATAACGTTATTCCTGCAGCGGGCGAATAAAGACTCAGCGCGATACCATTTCGCGAGAAAATTATACGATAGCTCGCTAACGATTCTTAGCACAAGACACACGGCGATAAGGTCGCTGGACTGTACTCCACCGTTATTTCTAATAATACGTCGACTGCTTTTATTTGCTTTCCTTTAATACGCTTTTCAACGATTATTCTCACGTTCCACCTATAAGGAATCAATGCGATACTCTAGATATTCGTTTCCAGGTGATTAATTTAGAAAAAACATATCTTTAAATTTTTACATAAATTATCGGAGCTAAAGAATTTCGTAAATTTTTCAAAAGTCATTTCGATTAGGAAATTATTTTTATGTTTTCAACTTTTGAAATTGCTTGTATTAGGGATTGAAAAGTATAGTACATGTTGGCTTCGATTTATTTCTTTTCGAGTTCCTCCTGTTGAGTCTTTTATCGGAAAATTTCATCGTAAATGGCATGTTATTACCAACTCGGAAAATCGAAGCTTCTTTACATATTGAAAATGGTTATGTACATATATATTTTTCCTGGAAAGAAAACTCGAAGCTTTTTTGCAAATTGAAAGCTTTTGCATATTTCCTGAAGGGAAAATAAAGCGGAGCATTTTATAGCTATTTCATTTTTAATAAACTTCGACTGATACAATATGTATACTCCCAACATTCATTTAACAGAGTCCCAGTCTACGTTCAATGTTCGCGGTATTTGTGTCATAAATAATAAAAGAAATCATGCTTTACGTCAAATATCATCTGATATTCTTTCTGATATTGTTGACAATTCGAGCGTCATCCACTAACATTTTTATTGAACCATTAAGGCTGGAGAATTCATCAATATTGGTGACATCATTGGTAAAATTATAAAAAATTGTAATATATCTTATTAGTTTGTGTCGAAGCTCGAAGTATGATTAGAATCGTTTTTCTAGATCCGGATATTGAAATGCTGTCATCATAAAGAGGTGAACGTCGTAGGAATCGTTGGAGATATTCCAAACGATTTAGTAATTAGGTTAGAAAGAGAAGCACGTTTATCCATAATTTTAGTTGATTATGGATCCAATAACAAGAAATTGACCCCAATAAAACCAACAAGTATGTACAAGATTGAAGTCTACATTATTTGGGCGCCCATGGCCGCGAGACTGAAAAGTATCTTGTCTGATATGAAGCTGACTTGTTGGTGGAATTCCTTCGCTAGTTTCTATTTGGTAGAGTGGCCTGAAAAGACAAAAGACTGTGCCGGTTCATTGGAATTTTTGCGCACAGCGTGGTCGATAAACATACTGCGAGGAAATGTCTTGTGTATGAATGGTATTAACGGGATTACTATTTTCGGGTTTAATCCATACAACAATATTGCTCCGAAGCCCTGGAGACTGGAGAAGATTCTGAAAACCAAGGAGAGTCCGAATTGGTCAATGTTTTCATTGGAACACACCAGCAACAACTGTATATGTGGACATTTAGATTTTGACAAATCAAGTGATCTAGGTGGTTATTCAATCCGAGTCACAACTAGAACTAAGGATCTCTGGATTGACCAGAAAATGAAGAACAATGACTTTAGTTCTATTATAGCGACAAATTCTATTTGTTCAATGTGACATTTGGAAAACTTAATGCTACCATTGTGCACGTGATTCATCAGGGTAAAGGTGGACTCGGAAAAATGTTTGAAAATGGAACGGTGATTGGAATTGCTACTGAAGTACATGAATCTCGCACCGACATCGAAATGATAGAGAGATTGATAGTAGACAGCGCAAATGTTTCATGGATTTATCCTCATAGATACTCAATATTCGTTACTATAATAACCCAATACCCTGGAAGTAAAGGTCAATGGAGCAAGATCATAGGAATTTTCGATTTTAAGACTAAAATCGCCATTTTAATCGTCCTCGTCATCAGTTCCATCATCTTAAAACATTTGGTGCGACAGAGTTTTGTTCTTGCAATCTTAGAGATTGTTCGGATCACATGCAATACTGGCTTCGTCAGAATCCCAAAGACACAAACTGCACGGATCTTCATTGCCAGTTTACTCATAGCTGCAGTTACCATTCAAGGAATCATTAGTGAAAGTCTTTCATCTTTATTGGCGTCAACGATCTCTTTACCGAATATTGATAGTATGGACGATTTGGCAGCTTCCAATCATGATATATACGGCTGGGAAAATTACAGAAGCTCCTTTAATTTCCCAGGGTTTTTAGATCGATTTCACGGAATCCAAGACCTCAACTGCACCATGTTCGTCGTGAATAATCCTTCAGCAGCCTGCATTGTACCCAATTTTTACGTATGGCGAGATGCTGCGCATTTCGGTCTCCATATGGCCAAACGACCAGCTATTCGATCACCAGCGGCTTGGACCACTCGCAAAGATTGGCCTTTGAAACCAAAGGTCGAAGCAATGTTTCAACGATTATTCGAAACACACATGACTTCTATCAACTCCATTAGACTTCAAGATTTAGACAGTGTAGAGTATACGGTCACAAATGATCCTGGTGTTGATAGGGATTTCAAGGTTCTTACGGTAAAGGATTTAGGGTTTGCTTTTATCCTACTGTGTTGTGGATTGATAATTTCTACTGTTGTCTTCCACGTCGAAATACGATCTTAGGAGGCAAGAAATCTAAGATAGACGTTTCAAAACCAGGAAATGTCAAATCTAGACACATATAAGGACTTCATGTGTTTCTAAGTAACTTGATAAAATTAAATTGAATGTATACGTTAAATACACACAAAATTGAATCAAAATCACAGACTTACAAAATCAATAGCCTTTGCTGATAAGTGGATGTAAATTCTTAAAAAATAGTTTCTGCGTCATTCTTCAGGCTTTAAATAAAAAATTTGAAAAAATGGAACTCATATATCTTTTATGTTAAATCTTATTCTTTGTAGCAAATTATAGAAAACCGATAGATAATGAGTCGAAAGATGAGCAAAGATAAACATGTCAAGTTAAAAGGGGTGAATCGATAAATCAATAAATCAATTACAGACAATACTTTTCTTACTAAATGACGTTACCGAAAAATGTATCTATATGAAAATCCGAATATTTTTTGCGAATTTCGCATGAAATATTTTATCGAAATTTGAACCGACACCGATCCCAATCGTTTTCGTCTCGATCCCCCTTATACAAATATTTGTTCTCTCCAAGTCAGACGTACGATTATTGCTTTTTAAACGTACAACCGATCGTGCGAAACTCGTTGATCACATCTCTCTTCTTATTCTGTCAAGCGATCGACGTTTCTTTTCGAGATTTTTTCTCCAGCTGGAGGCGACGTGGTCGAATTAATTAGTCCCTGCAGATCTCGGCACGTGGTGTGCAGGGCAGAAAAATGGCAAGAGAGAAATAAAATGGCGAAAGGAGGAGAGAAAAGGCCCCGGGCGTCGATATAATGGCACGCAATCGTGTCCGATCGCGTTTTGTAACAACGCGAATCAGGAGAAGCCGCGTGAAGTCGCTGAAAAAGCCCTCTCCCGGATTTCTGCGACGTTCGGTGAAAGCGCAATGGAATCGCCGAGACAACAAACGCCCCTGTTTCTCGGACCGCGCCTCTCTGATTTATTTTAATCCTTTTTTTCTCATTGTCATATAAAAAATTTTATAGCATTTTTTAGGCTCAAACTTCTCTTACTTTCATTTTATTTACCTCTCTTTTTACTCAACTGGACACACGCCAAAGGCAAATCGTTATCCAACTTTCGCAACCTTTTAGAGATCAAAAAACGTAAAAGTCACCCGAGATTTCAAGGACGCACTTTTCTCTCTTGATCTCGTTCGAGCTGTCAAAAATTGTCAGGACCAATTAAATTCCGATACGCATTTTTTTTTCTGTGGTTGGCACAGATATTTTTCTTCTCTCATCGAGGAAAAATGTAACAGTCTGACGAAATAGTAAAATGTTCGTCCTCGAGATTTGAACTTTCATTTTTTTTCTTCCTCTCGCTCTTGAATTTTTGATTTTCATTTTTACACTGTCAATATATTTTTTAATTTTCTGTTTACGAATACATCCATCTAAGCTATAATTAAAAAAACAATATTTATCGAAATTGTTCATTTGTATCATTCGCTCGTCGTCCAATCTTCAAAGATGATTGGATATTTATTTTTGAAGTCTCGCCGCTTGCAATAAAAATATTAATGACTCGCAGTAAACGATACAAAAGACCGCAATGATCCGTAACGTACCTTATTCCCGAGAGACGATTGCTCTTAAAAAATAAACAATGATTACTCGAAAAATAAAATGAAACAAATTGGCAAGACCAAAAAACCATTCGCTTGCAAATAAAATGCTCTTCATAAATTAATTACCGCTAATAAAAATCGAAGGTCAATTTTTATTCCAGCACTTCCTGGAAATGTAAAAAATTATCTGCACCGACGTCAAGAGAAATATTATATCACGATGTAAAGTGGAGAAATAATGGCAAGAATATGATGCGGTCGGTGCAATTTGAAGACTGAATTGTGAGGAAGAAAAATGGCTCGCTAATTGCCGTATCGTGCGATTTGTGAGGTCAACGGTTTACAAAGTGATTTTACAAGTGACGTTAAACGTTGAAGAGGAAAAAAATGAGGGGAAAAAAGTGTGAGAAGTATAATGCACTTTTGCTGCAAAACGTACATACGTACAATTTTTTTTTTTCACTTTTGTTCTTCTCTTCTTTTTCTTCCTTTCGATTTTCTCGTGACCGGGAGATCGAGCGGGCGAAACGGTGCTTAATAAACGTCGGTTCATTTAAAATCAAAGAGCGCACGACGCGTCGGCCAAAAGGAAATTACTGAGACAGCGCCGAACGCGATGCAATCCCTCGTCACATGATCGCTCGAGTCGTTCTCTCGCCTCCGGGCTGTTTTCTTACTTGCCGTCTTCATCGATTTCCAAGCGATTAAACCTTTATTGCGTACTTACCTGCATTAATACATACACTACTCCTTTTTTTTCTCCTTTATGATATAACGAATCGAGGCAACAGGTGTTGAATCTCCTCCTAGAATTCATCGAATTTTCTCATTCTTTTAACATAAAAAAATAATTACTTTCTCTTATAAAAGACAATTCTAAGAATTTAAATTAACTCGTTAGATAATTGTTTAAATTAGTAACACGAGGACTAAAAAACAATAAAAATTTACCAATCCATATTAAATGTCGGCTTTCCTTTTTTTTTAAGATAAAATTTACTAATTTATGTTTTGCTTTATTTATTTTTTGTTTAAGGTCTTCAAGAAACAAAATTACAAAAGTAGCTCCGAGGGGGTTGTAAAAAACGTTTAATCGCTGTCTAGAACGATAAATTAACAAAAATTGATTCTGACATCGAATTAAAGAATGAATGCGCAACGGTCAATCGAGTATGACGCATTTCTTTGTCAATCGCTGCCTAAACGGGAATGAAAAAATAAACAAGCCGTGTAGACGAGTCTCGATTACTTTCTAGCACCTTTTTAGATAACCAGTGTCTCCCGTCGTCGTTACTTCGCGTTAAAACGAAAGCGAAACATTCTCCGACAATTCCCGACTCGCTCACGCTCATTTTTCATTTTTTTACAAGCCTGTGACTGCAATCGATTATGTTTTACCGTTTCCATTACCGCAGTGAATAACTCGGATTACTACATTTTATTCAAACCACAGAATTAAAAAACAAGATCGTCAACGCTAAATGCATAATTCATAATTTAAATATTCAGCAAATTTTTGATAAAATGAAATTCTGCAGGTTATCATTATTTATTTGAGAAAAATAAAATGTTTATTGAGACGTGGAAAATGGT
The DNA here is from genome assembly GCA_030522605.1 of Cremastinae sp. B BG-2022a. Taxonomy (NCBI): domain Eukaryota; kingdom Metazoa; phylum Arthropoda; class Insecta; order Hymenoptera; family Ichneumonidae; species Cremastinae sp. B BG-2022a. Next base: position 11,838 of record JAPYYX010001537.1, on the reverse strand, counting down.
TCACTGGAATACTTTGCATCGTGTAGAGTACGAGAAGAATAAAAAGGTATAAAAATGCAATCTGAAAAATGTCAAAAACCTTGAGCTAGGATATAGCCGCAAGAAAGTTGTTCGAGGACGGTAATCCCTCGGTTAAGGTGTCAGGAATAAGATACAGGACACGTTTTCAACGGATACTATTTCCGGCAAGGCATTTCTGAAGAAAAATAAATATCGGTTTTTTTCACTAGATACTTGACGTCAAGACACTACGGTATCTTTAGATAGAGAAATAAAAGAACTTCGAATTGTCATCGCAGGATTCGAATTACAGATCCGAGTATAAATTTACATTTGAATTTTCATTGAGATTTTAATATTGTCATTGCTTGTGAACATTAAAATTTTTTAATTAACTAGTTGCAATTATAATTGTGACAGATGAAAATTAATTTTATTAATTAGAAAAATGTTAAATAAAAGTTTTTGTAACGTGATGCAAGGACGTTGACTTTACAATCGAATCAAATTTAGATTATTGTTTTAGCTCATTGCACAATACACTTTCAAGATTTGATCTGTTGGAGTGTGATTAATCTTGGCCCTGAAATTTCATTAGTTTACATAATTTTTAGAATGAAAAATTTTGACATCAGCTCACTTTTGAACTTCATGTAATTAATGAAATGATACTGGAGAATTTTCTCTCTACTGAACTCATCTGGAAAGTCGTTTAAAAATAAACATCAAAAGTTTCTCTTGTCTCGATAAATTTTTCTGGAAAAAATCAATACGATAAAAAAACATGAATATTTATTGAAATTATCTCTATGATTGTTTGAATTCATTTTTTTATGGATGTAACTTTTTTTTTGAAGCGCACCGTCTGCCGGTTCGCATACTTGCATCACTTACGACGCAGTTAACCGAGCTTACATCGCGGCACGAAAACGAGTTCGTGAGTACATCATTTTTTATGGCTTCTTCACAAGTTTATCACTGTTATTTGATCGAACAATTCACTTTTATATTTTTTCTCATTTTTACCCATAATTTGTGGTTATCCGTAATTATTTAATGTTTACTTTTCGGTAATTATTATTGAGCGATTTTCGTTAAATTGCATCAGGAACTTACACATGTTTTCTTTTTTCATTGAATTAAGACGTTGCTCAGCCACAATCTGATACCTGGAGGCCGGAAGATTTGGCAACTGTTGGAGAATTGCTCCTCGATATTTCGACCAATCTTGCTCACACGTAAGTAAATTTTTTAATCATTATTCATTCCATGAAAATTTTATCTCAGGAAGAATTTACATGTAAATTTATGTAAACATGAGGTAAAGAGAAATTTTACAAATGTATTTAAAACATTGAAATTATCGTATACCAAAATGGTATTACGTGAACACAGAAGTGCAATTCTTTTGTCCATATTTTTCAAAAGATGCATAATTTTGTATAAGTGTGTGTATGTATCGATTTAATCATTTTCCAACTTATCCTAAACTTTTTTATCTTTCTAAATATTTTTTTCTTTTAGTTGAGAGATTCAAATGAACCCAAAGTTATTTAAACAATTATGGTAATTTGTAAAGAGAGTCTAAAAAATAATTCGAAAGATGCATTTAAGGGGATCATGTCAGTCTTGAACAGACAATCGACAATTTTTTGCAAAAAAAATTTTTGCCCATTTTTTTTACAACAAATTGATGATGTAAAATTTACATTACACTATCTCATCAATATTTTGATCACTGCATCAATCATAAATATGTCATTTCTATTTTTAATCTCTTACACACTGGGCATTTCGTCGACCTGGGACATTTTCTTTGTCACTCTTCAGACTTATCTACACACTCGTATATTATGCAAGCCAACATGCATGACACTGTTGGGAGTAGAGAGGTAGGTCAGGTCTAGCCAGTATACCAAAAGACTCAAATACAGGATTCGTTTTATTCGACGAGACAGCTCTGAAAAAATTTACATTTCGAAGTTTGCCTTGAATAAAATATTATGTTAAGGTTTAAATAAAAAAATTATCACTATCAATTTATAAAATTTTTGTTCACTTTTGCATACATATATTATTAATAAAAAATGATTTTCTTTAATAGATACGGTTTGACGTACGAAGAGATTCAAAACAGTTTGCCTCTCATCGACACATCGAAAACTCTGATTCGGGAAGTGTGCCCTGCATATCTGAGCGATGTGGAATGTCGTCCTGGCAAATATCGTCGTTTCGATGGCCTCTGTACAAACTTGGAAAATCCAACCTGGGGAGCGACTCTGTCACCGTTCACAAGGTAGAACTTTCTTCTTCTTTTAAAAATTTAAATAATATTTAAAAAAATACAAAAACATTATAAAAATTTTTATTTTTACTTGAATTATATTTTTATTTATAAAAATATATTTTTACAAATCAATTTTTATAATCTTTATAATTGAAATAAAAACTAAATTGTCGGTATATCGAATTATTCACGCATTTATTGTATCGAGTTTTTTATCGACAGTAAAATGTAAAGTGATAATTTTTCTTTCTTGTGGAAAAATGACGCAATTTTATTCGTATCTCGGTAAACTTCATTTGCGATAAGTACACAAGCTTGCGTACGATTCTTTTCGCCTCTCACAAAGTGATTGTTCCTGACGGCTCTCAACTTCGACAAATTAATCAACCTGATAGTAAATAACCGTACCTTTGTTTCAACCTCGAAAGATTTTATTTCACGGCGATCCACTGACATTCGTGTCTACTATCTCTAAGCAAATGAGCGTACATTTTCACTTTTTCTCATTACACATTTTATCGTTATTCTAATTCTGAAAATTTTTAATACGCGATTCTTAATTGTTCCGTGAGAACGAACCAACCGAGAAAATAAAGTACACGGAAAAAAATGCAAAATAAAGTAAAAAACAGGAGAATGAGGATGAAAATAATAAAAAAACACAATTTGAGATAATAATTCTAACAATTGGAATTTTAAAAAATATCCACTAATATATGATCCTGATTGGTATCGCGAGGATAAATTGAAAAGAAATGAATAAGGAATATATAAAAAATGAGAATCAAAAAATGAATAAACACATTTTTAACAAGCGAATGAAAAGAAAAAGACGAGAGAAAGAATGAATACGTATAATTTGAGATACGTAAGAGAATAATGTGTATTCACGACTGTAAGGTCCGAAAGAGCGATATCTCTCGTTTGTCTCGCATAAGCATTCTTTTTCTCTCTTTCTCTTAGTCTACCCTCTTTCTCGTACCGCGAAAATAAGAAAAAAAAATTATATATATAAAAGCGAAAGAGAGGTTTTGATACTTTCGCCGATGACCCAGATCTCTCGGGGCACGCGTTTGCTAACCGTGAGCAAAAAACACGTGCTCGTGATCCAATTTTCGGTACAAAAGGGCGTGTACCTTTTCCCGTAATTCTCGTTCTCCTCATCTCCTTTGCGCTCCTCTTCTCTTCCTTTCTCTCATGTCCGAGCAAAAACCGAACGCTCCGCGAAATTGTCAGTCACGCTCCCGTAAACGTAAAATAAAAATGAAACGAAAATAAAATTGCGAAGAAAATTGCGTAATCGATTTTTACCTCCAATTTCGAAGAGCAAAATTCAAAATAATTTTTTTTTAACTCAATTGAAGTATCGATATTTTGAAATTTTAACATATAATCTCAATATTTTTAAATTTTGTAATATTTTAATTATACACTTACATAAAAATATTAAGAAAATTGCAGAGCATGAAATTTGAAAAAAAAATTCTTTAAACTGATTCCGAAGATAGTAAACGAATTTAATTTTTTTTAAATTCAGAATAAAATTGAAACAAAGAAAACGAAGCAACACGGATCGAAACACCTGTTAAATAATTTGTTTTTTTTTTGTTAAGATTACTCAACCCGGCGTTCGCTGACGGACTCTCGGCTCCGAGGATTTCCGTGACCAGCGGTGATTTACCGATCGCTCGAGTCGTATCGAGAACGATGCATCCCGACGAGGGCTATCACGATCACGCCGGCACCGTAATGGTTATCGCTTGGGGACAGTTTATGGATCACGATTACACACTCACCGGAACTCCTCTCGGTAAATTTCACTTCGAACAATCGATAAATATCTTCTTATTCAATTAGAAACGAGTGAAAAATGTTGCAACTGGTTAACTGAATTTATTTACAATGTAAAAATAATTTACGAATGAAAAAAAAAAAATTTGTAAAAAACTTAAAATTATTTGAAATTTTTTTTCATTGAGAATTTGAGTTTATGAGAATATTGAAATAATAATTGCATAGTATCGATTTATTTTTATGTTGAAATTTTGAAACGAGAGCAAAAAATTATAGTTTTATGGAAAATGTCTGGATTTATTATTTTCTTCTGTTTTTTAATTTTATTTTAATTTTATATTTTATTTTTGCTTAATTTATTGCATATTAATTTTTATGTTCAACTTTTATTGAATTCTTCAGATCCTCTAAATAGAAATGATCCGGAGGAATGCTGCGGGCGTCCGCCGCACCAGAAAAATCCTTACTGCAATGAGATTATTATTCCGGAGAACGATTATTTCTATAGACTTTTTGGTGTCAGATGCATGGATTTCGTCAGAGCTTTTCCAGCCGCAAGGCCCGGCTGTCGGCTCGGTTCTCGCGTCCCATTCAATCTTCTCACCGGAGTTCTAGACGGGAACACGGTTTACGGAATTTCTGAGGCATTTTCAAGGTTATTTATCATTTCTTCAAATCATACAATCTCTTTCATTTTGTTTACAAATTGAATGGTACATGATGATTTTTATATTATCTTAAAATATTAATTAGTTGATGTTAATGAAATAATTTTAATTAGCGTTGATCTGAAATTTTATAGTTAACATTTTCTAGGTTTCAGTTTCAATTACTTAAAAAAAATTAAAAATATCATATTGTTTTTTCATATTTAAATGGTTCAAAATGATTCTTGGTTTTGGTCTCTAAGAGAAACATCGAAAAAATTCAAAACAATTATTTTAATCAATTTTTTTCTGCTTTGGCGAAATTTTTTTCTTTCCAATTTTGAATTGTTTTTTCATCGGTGATTTAAGAACAACTTAACGAGTGACGATTTCATAAATACACCGAAGTTTACGGTCAATCAGGAGCGATCTGACAAAGCTCCGTGTCCTTACATGGAATCCAGATAAGAAAGCGAAATTGCGTGTCTCGGAATTTCGTAATGTTTACTCTCGGGTAATTGGAGCCCGGCGCTAAAGAGAAAGAATAAAAAAAAAGAAAAATCGAACTACGGACGTTCGTTGAATAATAAGATGACATAATTCATTATTTGCCAATATTTTCCTCTTTTTACGATAAATAATTTTCAGACGGTATTCAGAGCTATCGTGCAAAATTTTCGATCGTAAATTCTTGACGAGAGTCTCGACGATCAAGAAAAATGCAATACAAATATAGAGTTATGAAAACTGCAAAATAATGATCCTTGAAACAATAAATCAATCTTTTTCTATTCTAGTTTATCTTCAAATCATTTTTTTTCTATTATTTCTTTGTAAAAAATAAATACACCCAAGATCTTAGACTCTAATTAAGTTTTCTCGTGCGAATACTATTTCTTAATCTCCTAATCTCTTCTCGTAAATCTCCTCTTGCATTAAAAATATTTTCTCATCTAAATCAGAAGTTTCATTCATTAAAATACGGTACTCGTTATTTCATGATTATATTCATTCTATTTCATTATTATTTTTACGTTTTATATTTTAATTATTAGAAAATTTTTAATTAAATTACTTAAATAACTTTTGAATAAATAAAAACTTTTTTCTTATTAAAAAAAAAATTATAAACATTTTTTCATTTAGAGTTCAAAATAAACAAAAATATTTTTTTTTTCTCAGAAAACTCCGAACGGGTTACGGTGGATTATTACGAATGAATCCTGTTTTTGCTGAGTACGGACTCAAGGACTTGCTGCCACTAAAGCTCGATATCCCTGACGAGGGTTGCACTCGCCCCAATCGTTCGATGTACTGCTTCGAAGCAGGTGAGTTATGTGTTGATTTTTATTTTATTTCGCCGCCTTTTAAGTATACATACCTTTCCAGCCATATTTGTCCATACATTTGTTTTCGATTCACGTTCATTAATCATTAACCGATCGAAAAAAATCCAATCATTAATCGTGAAAAAAATCGATCTCTCTTTTTATAAATGCAATACCGCAGATTCATTATGCAAAGGCACGAAACACAATCGTATATCATGCTCGGGTCATAAATCTTGCAAGCATTATAAAATGAATTAAGCGTTATACTTGAATCGTCAAACAAATTCAAGCTTAAATATTTTTTTATTGCATCATCATGAAATTTCTTGTTCATGTTTTATTGAAATTTACTTATGTTTATTGACTGAAATATTTACAATAATTTTTTTTAAATTTGATCAAAATGAATTGAATAAAATATTTGTGAATAAAAATATGAAAGTAAATATAAAAAATTTCAATTCAGATATACTTGATGATAAAAAATTGGAATACGATAAAAATACGTGCAAATTTTTTTATCTTTGGGGTAATTTATTGCTAAAAAAATAGTAAAAATGATGAAAATGGGTAGGAAATTTATTCCTTCAGTAGTTTATGTCAAAAATATGAAAACAGTAAAAACAACGTAGAATTGAAAATTGACTGTTACGTAGGTGTAAGACATGAATTTTAGCGCCTCTCGGAGATCGGAGAGTCTCTAGTGCAAAAATTCGAGTACTTTCTAAACGCGAGCACAGGCGTGTTGAAGAGAGTCGATGTCGGACGTTTAGACGCCATATATGGAGAAAAAATGTATCACGTGAGATCACGATTTTATATAAAAAAGCAACCCGAGGGACTTATAACGTCAAGCTCAAAATTGTTGTTTATTAAATCGAATAAATCCTTACCAGATATTGAAGTGCCAGAAATATTTTTATTCGCATTAAAATCATTATTTCATGGTATGTATAAAATATTTTTTTTTGTAAAAAATTTGATCTACTTAAATTTAACAAAGTTGCAGCTGACAAATTTTTTATTAGACTCTTTCATCATTTTCTCGTGATTATAAATTTCTTGTAAAAAAACTGTTGTTTTTGAAATTGTAAACTAGAATTTATCAATATGAAACATTGTTAAAAATTAAGCAATAAATCACTGTACGATCTTTTTATGGGCAATCACTCAGAAATAATTGACAGGGACGTAAACCACGTGACGAGAATTTATTAAAAATTTTGTAGGGCAAAGAAATTCTTAAACCTTTTGAATCGCAACATATTATTGAGAAAATAAAATGATAAATCACTAACGAAACGATTTATGGTCAGAAATCGGTTGGAAAATAATTGCTCAAGACGTAAAGTAGCTCGAAGGTATCAACATTTTTATGCCATTCTATCACGAAAACAAACTAAAGCATTTTTTAAAATGATCTAGAAGAATTAATCATTTTTTAATTAAAAAAAAAGCTTCAATTTTTTTTAAATGATTCTTTTTTTTACGGTTCTTCCGAATGCTTCTCGAATTCTCTTTAGAATTTACAAAATTAAAAATTCTTTTATAAAAAATATTTTTCCGATACATTTCTTAGGTCGTAAAAAGTTTCAAATTTTGTTCTTACTAGGAATTTATTCAAGAATTCAGCATTAAATCAGGGCAAAATTTTAGTCGCGCGTTTCTCGTTAGACAAAAGTGCGAAAATAATTCGAAACGAGGCGAGACCGAGGGGTCTGACTGTTGAGAGCGGTATCTACTTAGCCTGAGGGTATTAACGCAGTCACGCGGCCTCGCGAGGCGTAATTTAGGTAGTACTTGCCACTTTTATTTCGCAAGAAACTTTCAGGAGACCCTCGTCGTCAGTTTACCTCACGACTGAGCTCGTTCTCGTACCCTTGTTCCCTCCATATATTAGAATAACGAGGAAACAATTTATTTGGAAAAAAAATAAAATAAAAAAAGCTACTAAAAATATTGTAAAAAGGGGTTAATGGTGATCAGCCATTTGCCAGACACTTAATAACTATATTTAAGGGGATGGCGTTGCAGCAACGCCCACAAATGTGTCGGAATTTTTTTTCTAACACGAATAAAGTAATTATCGTCAATTAGAATATTTTTAAATTCAGTCTTAATTTTTTACTTTTTTTTTCTCGACCAAATTCGTATTTTGTTCATTTTTCGAGTGAAGTTTTTCTTATCGGTGTGACGTCAGAATTTTCTGAAATCCACAGGCGTCGTGGGGAGAGGTGAATCGAGTTTTTTAAATTACGTGGAATTTCTTTTAGTCCATTTGAAATTGAATACAAGAATGGTTCAGTGATTTGCACGTAGCGAAGGTCTCGTTCTTTAGTTTGTGAAAATGTCTCGATAAAATGTAATAATGTTGATATCAAGGTGAACGAGTTTACGGGGATGAAAGTTGATTTGTTAATAAAATAGAAGTTGTATGAAAGGATAAACAATCGCTATGCTGTGAGTTCAGGAGGTTGGTTATTGAAATAAAAGTGTACACCTAGAAAGTACATAAAATCATAAACGATAGGAATAGACAAAACGTTATATTCAATTAATATCACTACTCAATTGAAATTATTTATATAATTGAAACCATAGATATTTAGTAAATTTTTCAATGATTATTTATCAACGATCCATTATTTTTACTTTTTTTCACTTATGCGTTCATTGTTGTTGAAAAATAAAACCAAAAATGTATTGAATAAAAAAATGTTGAAAACAAGTGTATTTTAGTAATTTGATTAGTTCGATAAGTGATTCAAGTGGATTTTTGTAATAAAATTATTTAAAAAATCCAAGACGAAGGAATTGGTGAAAAATAGTTATATTTAACTAATATTGCAAAATACAAACGATTATCATTGAATTATTAAGAACGCCGACCAATTTTCTGATAATATTTCTAATAATTTCTACTAATAATATTTTTCTATTTTTATTTCAGGAGAAATTCGTGTCAACGAACAACTCGTTCTCACCTGTATGCATACTTTGATGGCTCGTGAGCACAACAGAGCAGCAAAAGCCTTGTCCCAGGTGAATCCTCACTGGGACGACGAGACGCTTTTCCAGGAAGCGAGACGGATCGTAATCGCCGAAATTCAACACGTAACTTATAACGAGTTCCTGCCCATATTGCTTGGTAAGGATGTCATGGCAAAGTTTGGTCTTCTCCTCGAAAAGCAGGTTAATCATTTTTCTTATTAGAAGCAACAGAAAATAGTGCAATTAAATATTTCATGTTTCAATAGATTAATTTCTTTTCGTGAATAAATTAGGGCTATTGGGATGGATACGACGCAACGGTCAATCCAGGAGTTTTGGATGCTTTTGCAGCTGCTGCCTTCAGATTTGGACATTCGCTTCTTCCAACCGCAGTCGAGAGATGGAGCAAAGCACATAAATTTATTGGTCAGTAAATTTGTTATTTTTCAATCCAGATAATTAAATAATTTCATTTTCTGGTTACTTTTAATCATGTACAGAATATTAAAGTAATTAAATACAGAAATAATCTATTTTTCAATAAAATTGAATGTGAAAATATTTAAAAATTACCGTAATATGTTTTTTATGTTAAACAATTTGTTTAATTGTTTTTCAGCTTCCAAAAGACTGTCAGATCTGATAAGAAGACCCTACGATTTGTATCGAGCTGGAGTTTTTGATGAATATTTGATGGGCCTGATGAACCAAGTCGCTCAGGCCATGGACGACTCGATAACCCAGGAAGTCACCAATCATCTATTTAAAAAAGCTGGTGCAAAATTCGGAATGGATCTCGTTTCGTTCAACATGCAACGTGGTCGAGAATTTGGAATTCCTGGATACATGGAATTCCGGTATGTTTTATATAATCAAGTTTGGTAATAAAGGAACTTCGTGTAAATTTTTTCATTTTAATTTTTTAAACAGTAAATAACATGAACATTGTCAATATGGCTTCATCCCAAAACAAAAAAGGATTCAAATTTTAAAGTTAGCCGGATTGAAGCTTAGATGCCCAGTCCTTCATGTTTTAATTGCCTAATTCATTTCTTAAAGTAATTTGGTGGTCTGAATTTGCAAATTTTTATAGGTAATTATTTATTTAAATTATTTGTTACATTTCTTTACTAGTTATTTTTGTGAATTTTTTTAGAAAATTCTGTGGACTTCCCGAAGCTCATTCGTTTGAGGAACTTTTTGGCACAATGCCTAACGAGACTATTCGACGCTACAGCTCGATTTTCCAGTAAGTTTCTTTTTTATCATCATCCAATTCTTGAAAATTAAACTTTTTAAACATTCAATAAAACATTCACATATACTTTATGTACACTGTAGTCTACCAATACATAAAAATACAATATAAAAAGTATAATATTTTATATCATAATATAAATGTACAAAATTTATTTATCTTTTCTTAAAATGATATTTTTGAAAACAGACACCCTGCAGACGTGGATTTGTGGTCCGGTGGAGTTTCCGAACGTCCACTGCCGGGCAGCATGCTGGGACCGACGTTTGCGTGCGTAATAGCAACGCAGTTTAGTTATTCTCGTCGTGGTGACAGATTCTGGTACGAATTGCCGAATCAGCCATCGTCCTTCACTCCTGGTAAGAGACTTTCCAATCGAATGAATGAACGATCGAAGGTCGACGTGCAAAAACCTCTCACGAAAAAAATTCCGACGAAAAAGGAAAATAAAATGAACGAAAAAAATTAATCGAAAATAAAAGGAAAACTGGATCGAAAGATCGAGCGCCAATTAAATGGATTGATCGAAACGAGTTTTGATCGCGCGTTAAAATTGGAAAAAAATCAATTAAAATGAAGAATTGTCATTATTTAAGTACACTCGTCCGTTTAATTAAATAATTTTTTCCACAGAGCAACTCAGTGAAATTCGAAAGGCCAGACTCGCCAGGCTTATTTGCGACAATACCGATCTTATCGACACGATACAACTTTATCCGATGGTCTTGCCCGACCACGAAATGTGAGTTAATTATATATTTTATTTTTGATCCATTTTTCATCACATTAAAAACGATCTTTATTCAATTAATATTAAATTTGAAATCTTTTATCTCTGAATTTCTTATTTATGAATTGGAAGCTTCGTGATATTTTTGATGGATCGTTTTCAATAAAATTGCTCACTCATCAATTTCAAGTTTTAAAATAAATTAAGGTACGATAGCCACGTTTGACATCAAATTGATTTCAATATTCATTCTTGATATCTTATTAATAAGAACTCAATCAAGGTAATTCAAATAGTGACAGAAATGTTCTATTTCAATTGTCTAATTCAATAATTATAAACTGATGTGATGAGGATTTTAGATAGCTTTAAGTACATACATTATCAATATATATATTAAATGAACGTTACAAAAACAACAAAACTATTATTCATTAATATATCCGTTGCCACTCTTAATACACATTTGTCTGTAAGTCAATCTTTTGGGATAGTAATGGAAAACCAATCTATGCTGACAACGAAATAAATTAATAAGATGCAAACAAATTAATATCTATCGGTACATTTGGTGCCTTCGATTTGTGTCAGAAACAAAGCTCAGTGGTAATATCAGCACTCGATTATTTGATCTTCAGAGCAATTCAAGTCGATGACCCCTTGAAGTTACACGATGATTTTGTTGCTTCTTATTCTTTCTTGTCGTCCTTCTTATTCTTGTTCCTTTTGTCCATCGGACCACCTGTAATTGCTCCAACTACTGGTGGCCTTGGATCTACAGCGCGTTTTTCCTTCTTGTT
>JAPYYX010001536.1:0-24353 GCA_030522605.1 Cremastinae sp. B BG-2022a | reverse complement strand
TAAATAAGTAAATGCATGTAGGTGAATGAGAAATAATAAAAATACAAGATAGTGTTCAATAATTGGGACCTGTTCAATAATTGGGACATTTACCTTATCCAACTTCATTCAACTATACAGGGGAAAAAATATTCTTTCTTTAAGAATAAAAAAAAATTATGGAATTAGAGACACATTTAGTTCAGCGTTACTAAGAATTGATATAAAATAAAAATTAATGTAGTAACACACTCGGGAATAATTTTATTATTATTGTGTATAAAATTCCTTGCTCAAGGATTTAAAATGTTTTAGATCTTTGTAGGATTCAATTTGAATGCTTTTTCAAAAAATTAGTATTCTGCATTAAAAATGTCGTAAATATTCAGATTTCGGACCATGTTAAATATTTATTATTATCGGATTGCGATAAAAATGCGAAATGTGAAATATTTGGCACTAAACGTGCAAAAAGTCCCCCGAGGCGCGTTTGTTTCGTCCTTCAAGGATCCTAACCTATCCAACTTTCCTCTCAACAAGTTTTAGGTTACTTCAGGTATATCTCTCCAGTCGGCTGAAAATTATTTCGCAAACGTTCCACGTAAATCATTCGGGGTCTTTCGCGACTTTTTATCCCCTTGGGAAATTTCGATAATTAAAAAGCTAGAGTCGGGTCTCCGAGATGTCAGATTCTATCGCAACGTGATTTCGAGAGTGTCATAAAATTTTTTCAATTTTTTTTTATATGCCATTGAATGCGTCAGTACATCGAACGACGATCCGGAGAGGTCGAGAACTTGATCTTGACGTTTTTTCCTGATAAGCCAAGATCGAAGATCTCGGAAGCTCCGCTCGGTTAAACGCCAAATGATAAATCAGCTGTTTTATCAAATTCCGCTTCTTCCTTAGATTCTTCATGTTTTGCATTACGGCTGTATATACAGGCTTCTCCGAAAAGTGCCCTAATTCCCAGAGCACGCGAGAAATTTTGAAAATATCGAACGCTTATCACTTTTTGACTTTATAAAATGGCAGTATGCCAAAATCTCGATCTGGTACAAGTGTCCATTGAGATTTGCCAACTGTATCTAAGAGCTTCTGAAATTTTATAGATTACAATTCTTTTCATTAAATTTTATTATCATTATTATTGACATTAGTATAATCTTCCCGAGCCGAATTTCTGAAATTATTTGATTCAATTGAAGATTTTTCAAGTCGTAAAAATCTTAATCAGGGTAATTATTTTATAATGAATTCAAATTTGATGAGTTGATTTTATATTTATATTTAGACTTTCTTTTTGCGATAATTATGTCAATTGGCCGTTCATTAGAATGCCAATTGACAGCTTGAACACAAATGACACTTTGGTTTTTCATGACACAATTTTTCAACCTTTAACATTTTTCGGAAGAGCCTGTACATGAGTATGGATAAATATGAACATCACTTACAATACAACACAGCGATCTGGTGTAATCTTATAGCCTCAGATTATTTCTTTCGTGGACGATATGACAAAGTCAAGGGCATACGTCACGCCGTGCTTTAGTATACGAGAATGAACAAAAAATAAGAATTCTACGAGAGAAAATTTGTAGTATTGTAAAATATTATCATCAGTTACTATACAACCAATTGACATTTTACATTTGTTGATAATTTCTGAGCAATAAATAAATTAATAAAAAAATACTTGACGAGTAAAAGAAATGTTCTTGAAGGGATTTGTAAAAGAGTCCCGTTTTAAAATTTTTTTCTCAAATCCCTCTGGGAAACTTTAGGGAAAGAATTGTTTCGCAAGGTCGTCAAGGTCATTGAATGAACGCGTGCGCTTTGGCGCCGAGCGCTTACGCGTCATTCTTGTACAGTAACGCGTGTGCTCGTCGCGCGTCGTTTTCCTTTTCACGCGACAGTCGCGTGAATCTATAGATGAGCTAAAAATTTCTCAACCGGTTATAGTCAAAAAATTTCAATCATGTCAGGTGAAAATTGTGGAAAATTCAGAGACAATTATTCTAATATTTGTTGTTTTGATGATTTTTAAGGTTTCGTTTATGTCACTTTGTTATTTTTAAAGTAATGAGGCTTGTTTTGTTGACGATAATTAATACAATCTTTCAGATAATCATTTATCATCTTTATAAAAAAATTTCAATCTCTCTTCCTGTTTCAACAAACTTCAACAAAAAAATGTGAATTCATAAAAACTTTAAAATCGATCGTTTCTTTAGAAATTCTTTAAAAAAAATTTTATTTTTAAATTGGGAAAATTCAACTGACTTTGAAATAATCCATGTCCTACGTCATTTATTATTTTTCAACATTTGCGAAAACAAGTGTTTTTTTCAATACTAACAAAATTGCGGATGCAGATTCTCAAAAATATTCAAAACTAAAATAAACCAATCTAAAATTATTTAATTTAACGTTCTAATTTTTCATTTGCAATTGTTTCCTCAATTAAAAGGTAACCGATTTCGTTTCTTGCATCAGTTAATATATTTTTTAATAATCAATTAAACTTTGATATTTTTTTGCTCTACTCGTAAAAAAATGCTTAAAGCGTGTAGTAATGTTTTGAAAGACGAGAAAAAAGAGTGTTCCGTTTACGTGGCCATCTGTCCCTCTCCCTTCTTGCTTCTCTGTTTCTCTCTCTTTCTGTCAAAATCACGCGAGCTCTCGCGTAACCGTGGTAACGCGTATTCAGCTACGTGGCCGTATGACGAAGATCGAGTCCGAGAAAGACAGGACGAAAATTATGAGAGAGACGGAAGAGCCGCGCTCAGCCACGTACGTCTTTCCGTATCGATCGTATCATTCGACCTGCAAATGATGCAATAATGATTTTGATTCATCCATTCTTTGCACTCACACCAATCCTTTTTTTGTACTATATTTGAATTATGTATATCTTCGGAAATGTGATACGGGAAGCATTATTGATTATTCTTGCTATTTTTATTTTACTTCATTTTCATTATTTTCAATTTTCTGCTCGTTTACCCACGCCACAGCTGTACTTGCACCAGTCACGAAGTGTCCTTAGACGAACTAAATAAAAATCAATATTGTTTCCAATATTGCAAAAAAAAAAATAAAAAACGTTTATTTTAAGTAAATGCATAAATTATTGATGGTTTGAAAAATTGTAACTTTTTCTAATTCAGAAATCTTCTCAACTTTTATTTATAAAATAAATTAATGAATCGGAAGGTTCTTCAAAGCAAAGATTGTATGCTATACTTTGTTGCACGTGTTGTAATTTCGATGGAACTTATGAACTTTAATTTTTTTTTTTACGATTGAGTTCGAGTAATGTGGTCGATTTCACGATATTTAGGCAATTTGTAATGTCGGAATAGAAAATAAAAGACAATCATATCTCAACATGACGGCTGCATACAGAAATTGACTGACAGTACACTGTCAGTACATGTATTGGGATAGAATTTCAGTACTGCCAATCAATTTCTGGTTACAGTTTACTTATGTAATAAATCAACACAGTTCTTCGAGTGGAGAAGTTAAACGATATTTTAATTTTCTTCGTTATATCACTTTTTATAAATTAATTCTAATAAATGTTATGCAAGAAGTTCTGAAACAACAAGTTTGATCTCTATTCTGGGTGGTAAATATAAGTTCTTATTTTGATTCACATATTTAATTATTCGGAGTAAAATTTGAGTGAGAGTGATCTCAGGATTAAATAAACGTAGTAATTGACTTTTCGTGATAGAAATCGTTTGTTGATCGTCCACTACTGTGATGAGTAAATAGATTGAATACATAAGTAACTGATTGATTATATAAGTGAGTAAATAAAAACTTTAATCAATTGAAAGGCAGATATACTAATTTGTATTTTGACCGTTGACATTTTGGCACTTTTACGACGTCTAGGTGAAAGAACAAGGGATCGTAAATGACATAAATCCGCGAGTTAGAAAGAGAGCGTGTTAAGAGCTAATTACGTGCATACATGTATATAACTGGAGTAGGAAAAAAATGAGGAAAAAAGATCCGAGGATAAAAAGAACGTATGATTTTGCGTTGGGCCGATGGTCATGGTAAATGTATAAACAAGTTTGCCGTGCTTTTGTAGGGCCGTGAAAAAAGGAAAAAAAAAACAATAAAAGTCGTTGTGCGCGGGGCTTTTTGGGGGACCCTCAGGATTCGCTGGTCTCAGGTGGCGCGAGTCGCGCGATCGTCGCCGATTGGCCAGTTCATACTCAGCTGAGGCTTGCCTCGAATCGCGCGACGACGCTTCTTCGTTTCTCTCCTCTATTCTCTTGCTGTACAACTCTCTATTCGCTTAGGAACCTTATACATGCTTCTCGCGTGCCACGCTTCGACAGAGGCAGACTCGGCCTCGTATCATCGTCTGCCCGTACAGATCCACGTGCACACAACACGCACACGAACATACATTGATACATATCACTCGATTAGAGTAATTTATTTATGTTTCTTCTCTCCACTCGATCCCATATCTATTTAGGAAACTCTTATTTCGTAATCCTCGTAAGATCAAAATATTTCGAATCGTATGATCGATTTGATGAGTTTATGATGACATTGACATTCTTTGCTTTTAATTTTATTCAATTTATTTCTTTGCCACTAAATTAAATCAATCAATTATAATATTAAATAACTAAAGCTGTCGCATGATTGATTTTATTTACTTTGGGACAGGTGATTTCGTGTATTTGTTATTCTTTTCTGGGAAAAACTTTTTTTTTAAATGTTGAAAATACATCGAATCGTACGATCGTTTCGTCAGTATAGTTATGATGACAGCATTTAATTTTTATGACGGTGTTAGATGTAGTTTTTTTCATTCATACGAGGAAAGACATTTTTTTGCATTTCTTACTGGTCGATTGTGAAGCTACGAATCGATTCAGCTTTGGTATCCAGTTGCGAAAAACAGAATTCATTTTTTTACACGTGCTTTCTAGTTTTTTTTTAATTTCATTGTCCTTTCGCTTGTCGATTTTCAAATTTTACTTGCAAAGTAGGGGAAATGATCAATTGCCTAGAATTTTCTTTTATTTATATCTTTGTTAGCCATTGCTTTCGAAAAGAATTCTATCCATAATTAATTTCATTAAATTTGCGATTTCATTAGTAATAAGTTGTTTTATTTTCTTTTCTTACAAATTCACAGTTTTAATAATGAAATTGCCCTCGACAACCATATATTCCACTTTTTTCCAGTATAATTATTCCAGTGTTCCTTTTTCCCCCTAATTTTATTATTCATTATTAATGACAGTGAGCTCATCAGAGAATTAAAAATGTATACCAGGAACATTTTCAGAACCGATGAAGTAATTCAAATTGTTTTATAATTTGTTTGAATGTCAAAAACTTTGGTGTCAAATTTGTCCGTGTCTCAAAACGATACAAAAATCACAGAGGACAGCAAGCTTTAGAAATTGAGAGACATATTTTCTTATTAAAAATTCATACACTTATATTGAATGCAATTTAAAAAAATGAGTTTCACGTCAAATTTTATTACACATGTTCTGTGCTTGGTTAATCTATCTATATGTATATATAAAAATGAATTGCCACATGTATGTAAGCTCATCACTTTTTAGAACGACTCGACCGATCGAGCTGAATTTTTTTTTGTTCGTAATGATCAGTAGAAGATTTCTATGCAAGAAAATTTTTAAAAAATCAATCGGAAAAATGAAAATTTTAAATATTATTGCTGTATGAAACATAAAAAAAAGAAATTAATAAATAATCACATCGAAGGTGCTAAGCGCCCGAGCCACTGCAACCTGCTAGCAGTAATTAAAAATTTAATTACGATGCACTGAATGTTTCTGTTTTTATTATTGCTAACATGGTATACAAATAAGTTCAAGCTGTTGATTTTTCAAGTAGTTGATATATGAAGAATCTACAAATTTAGGGCAAAAGTAGGAATATTACATTTCACGATGAATTCATTCTGAATAAGCTTTTTTCATGTATTGTATGACTTGTTCATCTTCAATCGAACATTACGAGATTTTCCGATGCGATGAATGAAAAACGTCGACTCTAAAAATACTTATTTTCGTACTATTTTTTACCGGTCTAATTCACTTTCAATTTCAATAAATGAATATGGAGGAAAAAGGCGCGTTCGGCGTATCGATTAACACGCGGAACAACTTTCCTTCGTATTTTCAAATCTTTTCCGTTTAATTTTGAATACAATGCTCATTATAAATCTGCATTGCTAAGTTATTGTCGACAATTTAAAAATTACAAAGTTACGAATGACGCAATAATGTTTTCATCATCCAAGATTTTTCTCCTTTTTTATTATTTTCTTTGCTTATTTTTCTTTCATTCGGAGTTCAAATTGGATGATGCAATTTTTGTTTCGGTCTTTGTAGAAGTGTGATAATTGTCGTAGAATCTTTATAGCGAGGTTTCTTCAATCATCCGTTGTCCCTACAAATGCGAATGAAAAGCGAACGAGAACTTTCTGCCACAGTGCACTATTCTCCCTTAAGATTACGTGACCTCTCCGGAAACAACTGTCACGCGCGTTAGAAGATGCGGTGCAAATTGGTAGAGCGCAATTCTTTTCCTTCGATAACTCAATTACTCGAATCTTCTTCAATTGTCACTTTCGTCTCTTTTTCGCTTAAAGTAGTTCATGCAGAAAAAGTATGATGGTCCCATTGAGTTTCTCCGAAATTTAGATGAACATTTTATTTTATCAAATCGAATCAATTTAAAAAAAATTAAAATTGAAAAATTGCTGTTTTTGTTATATGAGTTGAACATTCGAAATCCTAAGAATATCAACCGTGTCATAAGATCTAATCTCCAAAATTGTGATTTCAGACGAAAAACCTATCTTGATTTTTGTAAGGTGAATAGTCATTAATTTTATAAAGTGAATAAATCGAATTAATTATTGTCAAAAATCACATTTTTTTACATAAAAAAGCACATAAAATTTCGGTGTTTGCCATGAACGTTTTGATGCCTGAATACTCAAATATGCTGCACAGTTATATCGTTGAATATGTCGACAAAAATTTTTTTAAATTATTTCATTTGTGAAAAGTGACAGATTCTACTTTTCATTGTTTTAAAATAAACCTCAAACACGTGTCTATAAAAAAATTAAAAAATTGCAAACATCATTTCCGATTATGCAAGCGAGGAAATAAACCAAAAATGATTATCTAATTTTATTTTCAGATACCCATATAAAGATATGATTGTTTTTCACCATTTTTTTCGGCACTTATCAGAGGAGATAACATTTTTAAGACTCAAACTTTTATGTTCGGAAGATGCGTGGTCAAGTTCCAGCCAGCTATACGCGAAACGAACAGAATTTTAAGAATTCGAGCTTGCGAAAAAATAGTCGAATCTATTTCCGGAAACGTGAAAGTGAGTTTCTCTCCGGGAGAATAATGCACTGTTGCGAGCGTTATCTTATTCACGAGCGCGTTTAGTACCGGTGTCTCGGGTCGTCGACTGTCTCGCACACCCGACGAATATGGGAAAGAGAAAAGCGAGGTTATGAAACTCCGATGGTCGCTTACGTCAGTTACATCACGAGTCCGGAAGCAAATATATTCGAAGTGTACTCAAATTCTCATTCAAAAAACTGATCATCAATGACTTTTACATATATACATACACACCGAACTAAAAATTTATGTCTCGTCTCGATCAGGTCCTTATATGGCATAGGTACTTTATTTTATGTCAGATCCTGATTGAATTCTGATGAATCCGAAAACCTGATAAACTGTAATGGTATATATAAACAACATGTTATTCTATATAACCCGAATGGAGGTCATAAAAATTTGAGAATTCTAAAATTGAACTTTTTTTCAAGTTATTATAGAAAAGGTTACTTCAGGATTAAAATATCTTATCGAGTTCTGATAACGTACCTAATAAAGTGTAACACTGTAATCTGATTTGGAATTAAAGATATAAAGATTTAAAAGTTTATTATCTTTGAAGTTACATGAAAAAGGTTATTTAAGGCCAACCCGATCAGGTCCTTACTTCTTTCTGAACGTATCCATTGGACATTTCCAATCGATTAGCTTTTTTTATTTCTCTCGACATTACATATCTTCATTCGTTTTTTTGTTCGTTTTCACCGTCTTTACTGCACTTCTGTTTTTTTCTCTCCGTCAAGCGAAACGGTTCAACTTGGCAACGCGCTTTATCAGTGCCAAGGCTACTCTTACTCGCGTGCCAGGGTTAATCGCGAGAAAGAATATCACACTACCGGGTATTTCGATATACAAAGGGGCAAAGAGCCTCTGGAATCACTGACACGCGCATCAATTCTCGTTTCCGCATTTAATAAGTGTTAACATATAAAATGTAATAAAATGATTGAACGCCCTCATAATCTCTCATTTAATGATGTATGTGCCATTTGAGATTCCGTTCTTTCGTGACTTATTCCTCTTTTTGTTTCGATTCTCATTTAGAATAATTAATTCGTAATTGAAAAAAAAGTTAATATTTTTTTTTCAAACTTCTTTGATGCATGTAATTGTGGATGTGATTATGGAGTGATACGTTATTGCATTATTGAATGATTCATAATTGAAAGAATCTAATTAAATGGAATGAAAATTATCTTTAACACATCAAGTACGCAATTACGTTGCCGCGGTTATTGATTTATTAACTGACATACTAATGTTTTGATGTACAGAAATTTTCGTGGCAACTACAACTGAAGCTCTCTACTTGAAATTTATTGTTCGATTGCTCGAAAACACTTCAGAGAAATTTTTGGCGGTGATCAAATTTTTGTTTTTTATAATGCAGAAGAGACTTTAAATTTCTTTTTATCCTCAGAACTTTTTGAATTCTGATTGCTTTCACATGTAAGTTCTCATCTATGACCTAACGCACTTTAAAATATAAAAAAATTGTTTTTAATTTAAAAAAAAATTACACGGAAATTAACAACTTATTACTAATAAGATAATTATAATTATTAATTCAAAATATTTTGTGGTTATGACAAAATCAAATAATAAAAATTGCTCCAGGAAACTATCTATGGCTACGATTTGTTTTAAATTATTTTTGATTACGATGATTTCATTACATCGGCTGGAGCTGTTTTGTATGAGGAAAAAAAATTTGAAAAGAGTAGAAAAGTGGGAGAGGAATTGAAAAAAGTGAGAAGGAGAGCGCGGCAACAAGCACTTTCTGGGGGATGAAAGTGGCGTCCCGGCGCGAGCCTGCGCCTCGGGATCCTCGTCGGGAATAAGAGAGTCCGAAGGATTCGTCTGACAGTCGATAGGCCGCCTGGATAAGGCTGGCTGTGTAAAATCACGATTTTCTCTCCAGCGTTCATCCAATTTCATTAATTTCGAGAATTTTGATACATTCGATTCGGTTGTGACATCGTCGTTCATATATTATTACGCCGTCCACGGTTTGGCAACGAAATCCATCGAATCGAGTTCGGCGAATTAATTTTTCTGAATTTGGGCAAAATTTTTTTATTTTTTTACACTCGGTTTTTTATTGTTTCTAAGTAAATATGAATCCTGGAATACCGCTCGCTCTTTTTAATGAGTTTGACGTGTCGTCGGGCCGTCACTGCGAGTCTCGAAGTTCCACGCAAATTCCGGAAGGTTCGACGAACGTCGATGCTGCCAACAACGAGTCTACCACCTCGACGATTTTATCGAACGTTTCGGCTCTTCTTAACGCGCCGTACGTCCGTTAGTACCGCATCGGTACCCGATCTTGATTTTTTTTCCTTCATTTTTTATTTCGTCTTATACCGAGTATTTTTTCTCGTTTGTGGATTTTTACTGAAAATAGTTGAATTTTTTATTTGCATATTTAAATTATTTTATTCCGTTTTTGCTTTAATTTCAGAAAGAGTTATTCTTAAAATTTCATCTAAATAATGACAAACCTCGGTCGATCGTGCACAGTTTATTTTTACAATCAATCACGACAAATGAGAAAGGTCGATCACAAAGACGGCGACTGAGGAGGATCAAGGCTGATGAATCGTCACTTTTTAGTGTTTTTTATCTCGCGTTCGATGCGTCAAACGTCATACCACGCGTTGAATGTGATCGCATACATTTGAAATGGACAAGTTCAGATCTCGTTAGAAACTCGCGAGAATGTTCTCACTTTTTTCATAACAAGCAAAAATGATAAAAATGCGCTCTGATTTTATGTGTGCAAAATACAAAATATTGCTGTTCGACGTCCTCACCGAGATACAGATTTCTGTTGAAATTTTTCTTGGAGTAATTTGTAACACGAAAAACGTCGCGCGCTCGTATGAAACATTTTGTTTTTAATATTTTTCAAATACTTTTTTTAAATAAAATAAATTCGAAGTATAAACATTTTGTAGGAAAAATTTGTTCAGCAAATATTTTTTGTCTTTATAATTTATTTTACATTTCCATTCTGTTTATTTTTCTTGTTTTTGTTGACATTAAATGGGAGGAGAATACAATCCGTAATTCAATAAAGAAATTGTTTGCAGAGTCGACGAGTATCCTTTTGTCCGAAAAAAAGTTAAATCACATTAGATTTCGATGAAATTACGTGAACCGGGTCACAAAATATAGTTTGCGACATATTTTCTCTTCCTCTCTCAATTTTTTGACGCAAAAGCCACGTGTCATTGATTTATTCGTTAATCGAGTCGAATTATGCAGATTCGTCGCGAAACGAAGCTCTAATCGAAGAGTTATTAATGCATACAGACACAAGCGGATCGCGGTTAAAAACCCATTAAATTTAAGTCACTATTAACGTCAACGTATACAACTTTTATTTTCTATAAAATTTAATATTATCGAATCCATAAACATTAAAGATACCATTTATAAATTTTAATGCATCAAAAGAATTGTTATTAATAAAAAAAGGTGTATCAAACTTGTCTACAATTTGAGAGAAGAATAAGGTACACTCTATCAAACTAAATTTATTCAAACCATTTTATTGGTGTTTTTCATTCAAACATAATTCAAACGAAGTTAAGTACGATGCTTTTGATAAAATTTCATTGTATATAATTTTTTAAATGTCTCAAAATATATTTTGCATTTGATATTTTATTATTAAAAAATGTCTTTAGCGACTTGGAATGACTTCTGAAATGCTGGAAATGCAATACATTTCTCTCATCGTTGGAATTTCTCGGTATTTTAAAAACGAATTCATCGGTAAAAAACAAAAGTATGGAAAACTTTATCTGTGAAAAAAGGGAAAGCAACGCATGTACTTATCGGTCTGCTTGTTTTGCATTTTCATTGTTGATACATTTTTTTTCTATTCGACGAATCGCAAACCTTATTCTATTGTTCATGAACCAAGCATTGGTCACTCTTTTGTTGAGAAACGAACAACACGTGATTGTAATGATGGAGATAATAGTGGTGGGATTGTCTCAGTATATAACAGAAAACAGAAAAATTATGACGCAAATGTAGAGGAAGAATTTAAAAAAATAGTGCCTAAAATAAAAAGTAATAAAAAACATGAAAATTCTAATTCCTGAAAAATTTTAAACTCATTTTTCTAAAAAATTTAAATTATTCGTAAATCTTGAGAGTGGTCTAAAATTTTAAAAATATTTTTTCAAAATTAAATTAATTTGATGCATACGTTTTATGTAAAATTGCAAAATTTTAATAATTTTTTACTGACGTTTTCCAACTTGAATTTTCAAATTTTTAGAGTCACTTTTATAGCGCTCTCGATCGATATTTCTTATTTTGACTTTATTGTATTGATTACGCAACAAACTATTTTCTAGCAATTTCAAATGTTATGTCAAGACAGAGCACGCTCACTCGGAGATTCGCATAATAATCGAATTATCGTGACATGTGTTGTGTAACTATTCGATTGACCAAACCTGCTCACTAAAAAATCAAAGCGTTTTGACGATGTTGAAATTTCTTCGATTATTTTTTGCTACATATTTTTTGAAAAAAAAATACATACTATAGTTTTATGTTAAAAAATTTCGTTCAATTACGATTTCGACTATTGATTTCTCAAATAAATTTCGAGAGTTCGAACGAATTAGAATTTTTAGTTCCGCCTTTCTTGACATTAAAGATCATGAGTAGAAAATGCATGCAATGATACGAAATGAGAAAAAATACGGTTATCATGATGTAATAGTAATATTAGAATCACATAAGATTCCCAAGAGTTCTCTCTGACGTTCGTACGATGACTAGATTTTTTTATTCCGCTTTCTTTTTGTTAGTTTGTAGTATTATTTTTCTATCGCGTATTTGAGAAGAGGATGAATTCCAATTTTGAAGTGCAATAACAATAAATACGGAAGTCAACTAATCTATGAATTAGTGAGTGAATCAATATAAATTTAATGCGCAGAAAGCGACGTATAAATAAATAAATTAATAATAAAATAAAGAAAACAAACGAAATGACAAATGCGAATTCGCAAAATTTTAACGATTCCACTGGACTTATCCATTCTTGATCACGAAACCGGTTCTTCGCTTTACTTTCCGCTTAAAAAAATGCATACGACCTCGCAATTATGACGATTTCGAGTTACGTAATTATACTCGTGTTAATATTTCGTTAAGAATTTTTTAAATTCTTAATAGCCCGAAGTCATTGAAATTGAGGTCAGAGGCTTCTCCGAGACTTCTGCATAGTTCATAACTGTATTCTCTTCACTTCTGATAAGCAGTGACTGAAAATTTGCAGAAGTAGAAAGAGAGTGAATTTAAGAATTATTTAATCATTAATCTAATTACGTTAGCTAAGTCTAATGAGATTACAACAAGAAATTTCAAAAAATTCTAATGACGAATTATTAGGTGAAAAATTGTATGGTTATATATAAATGCCAAAATTATACCCTTATAAAATAAAAATTTCAATTACTAAAATAACAAAAATGTAAGGAACATCGACGGGTATAAAAAATTAGCTCCGAAATTTCTAAACTTTTACACGGTACACAATTATTTATAGATTGTTTTTTCAATTTATTTTTTTGAATATTCCACGATTTTTTTATTGTTTTCATATTATGTAATAAAAGGGTCAACGAATTTAAAAAATGTATTGACGATCGATACGTTAAATAATTCAATTTGAAGTCATTTGTATATTAGAATTATAACAATAATTATTATGCACGAATGAATGTTGAATCGAAGTGTCATTAATTTGAAATAATTTTATTTTTACAGAAAAGACAGTAGCATGGCACCGAACGTGACGAGCGCGCCAACGGGTGTTTTGTACGAGAACGAGACTCTTGAAGGACCCGAGAACCTTCACTCCACTGAAACGGCCAAGCCAAAAACCGAATACCGAAGACGTCTTGTCTGGGTCAATATCGTAATCTTCACATTTTTACACGCGGCAGCTGTTTATGGGGCTTATCTTTCACTCACCTCAGCTAGAATTTACACCACTCTACTAGGTATCTTATTTTTACATTCGTCAATATTCAGCGAAATACACTAATTCAACTCGTACTTCTGTTAACGAGTCCATAAAGTATCGAATTATTAAGACATTTTACAAAGGTAAGAAATCGTGAACATGCTTAAAAATTTACAGAAAAAGAAACAGTGTTACAAATTTTCAATTAAAAAAAAATTATCAGAACGCATTACGAAAAATATGTGAAATCTAATGGAAATAATACAATTAGATTGGGATATTTTTAAGTTGCAATTAAAACAATGCAATTTTTCGACTTTTATGTCGCGGACTTTATTCAAATAAATAATCTCATTAAAGAATGTTCCAGCTGATGATAAGAAAGTAGATGCTCGAATATAAAATTGATATCGATCGATTGATTTATATATGGGCGAAGTATTGACATTTTTCGATTTTTATCTCTCTGGTTTTATATCACAGTGATGTTCGTTTTCTTAATGATTGTACAATGCCGATGATTAGAGTTAACGGAGATACGCGCGAGATGTGTCGTGAGACAAGGTCTCTCGAGATCAAACAATCACAGTTTTGAGTTCAAGTGTACGCTACATTCGGTCGAGTTCGTACGTACTCACCACGAGGAACGACGACTTGTTGATTGCGAAAAGGTTCGGCGACCTGCCAAACTACTTTTTTTTGTTCCTCGTCAAGTTAGTCTCGTGTCATTTTTCAATAAATATAGAATAGTTCATACAGAATTGGACTGATTTTTCAATCTCTCAGACTACGAAAAGTTAACTGAGGTTTAGTCACGATAAAATGGAGTTTTCAAGGAGAGAACGTTATTTCCTTGTCCATAAGATGGAGAAGAAGCTTAAACTATTACTTATCCTAAAAAAGTTTTAAGAGAAAAGTACACGAAAAAGATTTAATTACGAATAAAATTTTATAATACTTGATAAATGAATGTAAATTTTTTTGATTTTTAGCTTTCGTTCTTTACCAATTTACCGGCCTTGGTATCACGGCAGGAGCTCACAGATTATGGGCGCACCGTGCCTACAAAGCAACCTGGCAGCTTCGACTTATTCTTATGCTTTTCAACACGATGGCATTCCAGGTAAATTAATTGGTAATTTTTTCACAAATTTTTCTTCTACATGTTTCTTGAGTAGTTGGAAAACAAAATACATTTTAAAACACGGTATAGATATGTACCTAAAGATGTATTTTTCTTCTTCAATCACTCAGTAAATATGAGGACAAAAATTAGAAGAAAAAAAATATTATCATATTTCTCGTAGAAGAACATTCTGTTTAAAATTTCATCATCTTGACTTGTATGAGCGCTACACGTGAAAAATAGCCTTAGTTCGAAAAGTATAATTGCAATAACTAGAGAACGTATTTGGTTTCTTATATGGAATCATAGAATTTAGTAAAAAGTATCATGCAATTTTTTTCACTGTTTTACTGTTTGTAATGTCAGACGAACGCAATAACAAATGTCTATATTGATGTTTGCAGAATACGGTAATCGAATGGGCAAGAGATCACAGAGTCCATCACAAATACAGCGAGACCGATGCTGATCCGCATAATGCGAAAAGAGGATTTTTCTTCGCCCACGTGGGTTGGCTTCTGTGTAAAAAACATCCGGACGTCAGTACGAAAGGAAAGGGAATCGATCTGAGTGACCTCGAACAAGATCCAATTCTTCGTTTCCAAGAGAAGTCAGTTTTCGTTAACCTTTGCACATCTCAAATTTTTGGGACAGTCAAAAAAAATTTGAGGAATCACTTTGACTAATGTTGACTGATCGTTCTGTTTTTTTCCGACAGACATTACGCTTACTTCATGCCTTTTATGTGCTTCATTCTCCCGACCATCATCCCCGTTTACTTCTGGAATGAAACGTGGTCAAATGCTTTCTTCGTTTCGACGGTTTTCCGCTACGTCTTCACGCTCAACATGACGTGGTTGGTCAATTCGGCTGCTCACCTTTTCGGCAGTCAACCATACGACAGGTGAATACTCTTTAATTTAGAAAATAACTCATTCATTAGAATTCTTTAAAGTCCATTACGTTGTTGAATAAATCATGAGTATACTGTCGAGTTAAGAGACTTATTTCGACGATGAAAATTGTTTTCTGTCCTCAAAAAAAATTATTTTATGCGAAAATTTTTGAATACGTGATATCCGTTTGAGAAATTGCAAGTTTCATATAATAATAATTATCATTATGTGAGTATAAATTTGATTATGATCAGAAGTAAAAAGAAATCAGACTAAAATAGGTTTTTTTTGCTTTTTTGTGCTACTTGGAAGAAACTGAACAGTAAAAACTACTTTTTTTCTTCATTGTTTGAAACAAGATTCATTCAATTAAAAACTACGAAAATACTAAATTTTCAATATCTTGGCATCAAAGAGATTTACCATTTTATATTTAAGATATTTCATTTATCAAGTCATCTATTTAATATTGTACGTCACAAGTCAAGGCATTAAAATATCGCGCACTTTTTATAATTATCAAAGAACTTGAGTTTGAACCATTTGAGTCTCAACGAGCTTATAATAATTGGGTCATATTCATAATGAGTAATCTTGTCAGCAATTATAACGATCAAACGTTTTTCAGATTCATAAATCCGGCTCAGAATAAGGCAGTCTCGTTGATGGCGCTGGGCGAAGGATGGCATAATTACCATCATGTATTCCCCTGGGATTACAAGACAGCGGAGCTCGGTAATTACAGGTTTAACACGACCACGGCCTTCATCGACTTCTTTGCTTGGTTAGGATGGGCGTATGACCTCAAGAGAGTCTCCACTGACATCATCAAGAAACGCGTACAGAGAACGGGTGATGGTAGTCACGAAGTCTGGGGTTGGGGTGACAAAGACCAAGCCCCCGAGGAACGAGAAGGCGCAATTTTGGTATACCCCAAAGAGGAGAAAGATGAATAAAAAATATCCTCCACCTTACTTCGCAATCCATCGAGCCTACAAATTATGTCGCAGAAAGTCGACTAAAATCGCTTTCTTACATCATTCCGATCATCGCAAACGTACGGATAAAAAATAATACGGACAGAAAATCAAAGATTCATAAATAAATGCCTGCTAAATCGTTGAGCGGAGAGAAAAACGAGCAAGCTCTCGTCTCTTATACAATGAAGAAAACAAGGATATGGGGTGGTGATTAGAAATTGCTGAGCCTCGCGGCATTAATTAGATTCCGTCGATGTGATATTATTCGACGAACGTAATAATTTAAGATTTTTTTGATTAAGTTCTATGAAAAAAAGAATCAGGTAAGACCTGTCGAAACGAACAATCGGCACAAAGATTCAAGTTTGCAGGTCAACACACTCAAGTCCCTTGAAAACCCCACTCATTTGTGCCTCTTCTCATTTTGCCTATTTATTGTATTTTTCCACTTCCCTATTCTTATCCTTTTCATCATCTCTGCACTTCTATATTGTCTTTATTTTCCTTTTTCGCTTTTCATTTAATCATTTATCCATTTCGTCTTCCTTCTTTTTCTGCATATCTGTACATTTTTGCACTTTTTTTTATTAATCCTCGGGGTCTTATGTTTATATAAAAATTTTCACAAATCGTTGATATTTAATATTTTCTCTCTTTATTTTTGTTTCCGTCGTATCAGGGGAAATGCGATTTCTCTTACAATTAGTTCCTAATGGTGTTAAAAAAATGTATCGACGATTTCCATTTCTGTCATTCGCATCACATTGAATCGTCTCAACGCACCACTTTTTATATTAAACTTTCTGCCTGTTGCTTCCTCTTACGGAAACTTGTATCATTTTCGCTTTCTTTTGATTCTCTATCCTCACAATTTTTGAGAAGAGGCTCTCTAGATATCCATGTAAAAAAAAGAGAATGTTTAAACTTGATTTTGTTTCGAGCGTGTATTCAAATTCCCGCCTAATGACGAATGTAAATCGAAGTTTCGCCAACTTCTCGTCAGAGAGCGTGCGAGATCACAAAACTATAATTCAAGTTCTTTCAAATACATTCTCAAAACGCATTGCAATGTTCCAAGAGTTCCAAAAAACAAAGTGAAATTGGCATTCGCGTAGATATTATTATTATCATTATTATTATTACTAATAATAATGTCATTATTCATGCACATTGCACTTTCTTATTTCCTTCATCCCTGCCCTGCCAAGGTTTTGTTTCGCTCGGTCGCAGGATACTGAATGAGAATAAAGAATAAATAATAATAAGTTTGAGTGAAAAGACAAATGCAGTCTCACGGGAGACGAATTTCGTAGTGATTTGAAAAGTAGAGCGCGCTCAAGCACGGACTGAACGAAACACGAATAATTGTAAATTATGAGGGGTAGGAAAAGCGAAAAAATCAACACGGTGGAGAAGTTTACAGCGTAGTTTTACGTCGTGCTGGTCGCGAAACGCTCGAATTTCGAACGAGATGAAACAGTGAAATTGAAAAAAGAAAGAGCATTTTGCATCTTCTAATTGATTGAGTGTAAGCTAATATTATTATACACCACTACATTATTGTACCGTGTGTTATACAATGAACATAAATATTAATGGTAATTGAAATAAATATTCAATAAATATATATATTTTGAAGTAAATGAGCATATTTGTCTTGTTACGTTTATTAATTTATTTTTAACCGTACTTTTACATTGCGGAATGCGATTACCCAGATTATGTGTAGAAAATGCGATAAAATTTATTCATAGTTTTTTGTAACTTAATTATGTAATATTAGATTGCGAATGTTGAATTTATTAATTTATTAGCACTTTTTTGGGTTATTACATTTACGTATTAGAATTTTTCTTCTAGAGAAAATATAAAAATTGTTGAGAATTCGATTTAGGTGTCATCCTAATTAATATGTAGGGAATTTGATAAAATTTGGCTCCAACCCTCTTTAGCTTCATGTAGATACGCATTCTTCAGACATTTTTCCTGTATAGTAATTTATTTATTCAACATTTAAGACGCATTTTTATGCAAAGTAAATTTGCATATATGTATGAACTTTTATGCTGACATGTGTAAATTTCAAAGTTCAGTCACTCGAAAACTAAACAGAACAAAAATTTGAAAAATAATGTGTTTTCACATTCAAAGGAACGCCAAATTTCATAACAATCTATAATTAATTCTTTTTTACACAACAATAATAATTCAACCTCTTGTAAATTGGGTTGAAATTGATGAAGAGTAATTGAGAAAAATTTAAACAATTTCCATATGAGGATTCATTTTTGAATAAAATACACAGTAAATAGTTGAAATCCTTGAACTATACATGCAATAACGATTTGTGAACTTAGATCTGATTTTCGACTAAAATACAAAATCAACATTTTCAAATTAATTATCTTCCATTTATCATAAGAAAAATATTTTTCACTATTCTCATCTCCAGTTAATTCCTCATCCAAAAATCAGGATATTTAATGTATGACAAACGTGAAAATTTTTAAAAATGCTTCGTAAATCTTGATGGATGCCCCGGAACAATGCTCGTCGTTTTCTCGTTTCAAAGAAACGTAAAAAATGACCTTTACCCCCAGAGAGTCTCGTATGCATATTTAGACGTTCCAAATGAATTCTCACCGGTACAATATTGATTAAATATAAATGAGATCGGGAGCATAGTAAATGTAAGTATGTCCTTGATGGTTGGTAAGATCGAAACGAATAAAAAATAGCCTCTGATGTATGTTTAATTAAACGTTTATTCTAATTATGAGGAATCGTGATACAATGGACGTCGTGGCTTTTCAACGATACTTTTAACGTACAGATAAAATAAGAAAAGAGTGCAAAGTTGAAAGAAATATATTGACTATGTTCTAATTTATATATGACAATTTCACCTTGGCTGCATCCTGCTCAGCTATTTTCTTGACTTCATCGAAGGCCTCCTCGATCGTTACATTCTTGACCGTCGCCATGCGATGAAGAGCATCCCTTATCGCGTCGCTCGACGAAGTCTTCATGAGCGATACAGCACCGATCGTTGAAAAAAAGTTCAAAATCATCGAGTTTACGCCCGAATCGTAAGTTCCATACTCGCCGCTCTTGTAGTCCCAGCTTAAAATGTAATGATAATTCGGCCAGTGCGATTTCGTTATGAAAAAAACGCTGTTATCATCCGCTGGATACCTGTACGAAATTGGAAAAAAGAAATGATTTAAAAAATTGTACTAACTGTCGATAACGAGTAAAAAGCGTGACAGTGACATCTGTCATTGATGAGTGCAGTTCTTTCGTACCCAATGAGGTAATCGTAAAAAAAATTGGTTGCTTTCGAATGAAAAAATATAAATTCAAAAATTCTTTAATATTTTCATTCTTTAATTAAAATTGATAATAAATTTTTTGATAGTGATAACGTTTTATTCATATTATTGGTCATTTTTTTACAGATTCTCAATCAAGAAACGTGCAAACCCTCGTTATCGATTCTCACTGTACCGTGACTTTTGGGCATACGAAAGAAGAGCGTGTGCATCAAACTTATCGTGTCAATAATGGATGTTAACTTTTCTCCGGGCTTAAGTCCCCATATGAGCATGCTGCTGTGTATCATCCAGGCAAGATTCACTGTCACTGCCAAACGTAGGAAACCCAATAAGAACAGAGAATTGAGTAAACTCTCTCCCCAGTATTCCGCAGGTGCATTTATCGGCAGCAAAAGACCCACGATTATATAAAGAGGCCAATAAAATCTATAGAAAAACAAAGAATTTTATTTACAAATTACAAATTTTTCTTACATTCTGTGCATTTAGGTAAAACAAAAAAGATTTTGCGACCCATAAGCCAATAATGATTTTTTGATGAAACAATTGAAGAATTTTATTTATCACGTTTTGTTTACTTTTGTTGATTTACGAATACGTTCGGATCATCTTATTTTGTTCACGCTCGTCAAAATTAACACTATCAGGAAAAAATTCAAAAAACTTCATATTAATGTAATGATAAGACTTCTGTACCTTCGTTGGAACCAAACCCAACCATCGAGATCAACATCTCGCATGTCGATCGATTGAACAATTTTTTCTTCATCAGGATGCGCCGTCATGAGATTGCAAAACACGTGGCTGTAGATGAATCCTTTGCTGTGATTGTACGGGTCTTTGTCAGTTCCATAATATTGGTGATGAATTCTATGAGCCAGAACCCAGTCGTAGATTGGACCCTGAGCATCATTGCATCGATTATTTTTTTCATATTTATTTATATGTTGAAGAAAGATTGGTAATTAATAATAATAGGTTTTAAAATGAAAATTTATACTAGAATTTGAAAATTTGAACTCACCACTCCAGTCAAAGTCTGAGCTAACATAAGGAGAAATCTCATGTACCCACGAGCTTCGTAAGCCGCATGGGCCCAGAGACGATGAGCACCGAGTGTCATGCCCACGTTGGACAGCACAATTATAAACAGAGCTAAATAATTGTTGAAAAAAATCATTCGATGTTAATATGAAGAAACGACATTGCAATTACTTTTATGCGAAAGTTTCGCGCTTGCGATTTTATTATTATAACTATATTTTTCTTGGTGTTATTGAGTTGTTAAATTTTTTTTGTGACGTATACTTACTGAAAAAAATTGTGAACCATTTTGCTTGTGTGAGAAGAATTATGATGCCATAGATTGCAAGAGCGTGGAGATGAATGTACCAAAGTACAGTAATCCAATTGAATTCACGTTTCTGCACTACTTCTTCCTCCGACATTGTGAAGATTTTTCGAATTTCTAAATTTTAATTTATATCGAATTAAATTATAAGGTAATCGTGTTTTAACAAACCAGCGATTGGTAAAAGCAAACAACGAAGAGTATTTTTAACAAAAAGTTGCTATTATGGATTTACTGACGGAAAACCTGAGACAATTTTTATTCAAAGAAACCTCTTCGTAGATATATTCGAATAATTATTTTTGGATTAAAGAGAGCAATCGTTTTCTTGCCTTTTTGTTAGAAATTGTTGAGCGAGGCGCACTCGTTGGAGATCTGACAAAGACTAAAAGACCTGAAACTTGATCGTAAAATACTTAGTTTAACCCCAAGATTGACCCGATTCTTGAATTGATTATCCCAAAATGAAATTCACCATCGTCATTTCCTCTTTCCTTCCTCCCGTGACCATTGAGACGGCGAGTCCATTATATTACACTCATTCTCATTTTCGCAGTTCTTATTATGTATCTCTTCCATACCTTCCGAACTACGAGCTTCTGTGTGTCATTTAACGCTGAACTTTTTCACCTGTCGCTCAGTGTCACGAAAAAAATAAGTGGCCGAGTCCCCGTGCAAAAATTAGTCCGTCGTTTAGAAAATACAAAGAACTTTTTGACATTTTTTGTCGCCCTTCTTCCTGATTATTTTCGTTTTCTTAAAGATTTTACTATTCCGGGAAAGTTTTGTCTTATCTAGTTAAGAAAATGAAGGTCACATTTTGGCAGTCTTGAGGAAAAATATCGATTGAATACTTTCAAAGGTGCGTCCATTAATTATGCATACAATTTATTTGTTTTTTTTTCCCGTCATTCTTAGAGATGAGGAGTGGGAAAACGCGAGGGGTTACAATAATCGATAATTAGAGGTAGGATCGAATACTGTTTGAATTTTATGTCAATAACAATTTTAAACTATATGTAATACTCTTGAGACATCTAGATTTTTTGTTCTATTACTCTAAAAAACTATCTAAACGGATATCCTATGAATTTTCGAAATTAAATTTTTTCTTGTATTCTAAAACTAACAAAAAGTATTCTCTTGAAAATGAAGCTTTTCAATTATGAGGGTCGAGGTTACTTGCGTAGAATTTATTTCTTTCGCAGATTAGATACATAAATATTTGTATTTATTTATTCTGGACGCCAAGTACTGTACAATAATAATTACTAAAATTGATATTCATAAATCAATCTAAATAAGATTTTATATCATATTTCATTAATATTAAACAAAAATATGTTTTCTCGTAAGATTTTGATTAATGAGAATTGCCGTAAAATATTTGTTACATGTGACCTGTATATAGATACATAAATATCTGTATTTATTTATTGTATTGATCATTCGCCTCACGACTTATTAATTTAATAATCTTTGCACTGGCATATTCGTCCATATTTACAAAAAAAGAAAGAGAAGTGAAGTATCTTAGTCGAGAGATTTTAATTGGAACGGGATATCACACGCACACACGCACATCGACAAACGAAATGGTGGATTTTCATCAAGATGCAGTGGTACAAGAATTTGATTTCTCGATACGAAGATGAGAAAGAAGTTTCGTTAGTTTATTTGGTCTCGAGGGTAAGTATAAAATTAGATTTTTATTTATGTGTTTATTAAACGCAGCGGATGCTTATTTGTATTTATTTCACAGAGTTGTAATTTCAGCATAGGACGGATTTTCCTTTGCACACATTTCTTATCATTATGGCGCATCCATCCGTGCGGTCATTATTTTCACAATGCTCACAACTAATTTGTGCTTCAGCGGCCGTTGTTTGCGCAAGCTGCTCATAAACGTTTCGCGTAATACTTTTACGATCAAAGTTCGTTACAGAGCGCAGACATTTTTGACAGCGGTTCCGTCGACTTTTTTTAGTCCTATAATTACTTGCATTTTTGTTTTCGTACAAAAAACTATCGAAAAGCGACGAGATGTTTTTATACTTGAACTAGAAATTGAAGAAAATACACTGTGTCTCGAACGTGAAAACGTTTTAATAATGAAGAAGCAGGTTCGCGACGAAATTTTCTGATTCAAAAAGTATTTTAGAAAAAATGTTCATGCAAAATTTTGAACTTTCATCGAATCGAGTTTAGACGAATCAAAAGGTGACACGTGTGTTTACGCTTTGATGTGATTTCTTTTCTTCTGATTGCTTATATAGATCAATGACTCCAGATGGCCTTTTATCTTGTTCATTAAATTAAAAAATGACTAAATACTTTTTGAGTGGATATTTAGTCTCGAATCTGATTCTCTTAGCTTTGGACATCGAGATCTGAAACAGATTTTATGAGGATTTCTAAATAATTCCGAGCGAGCTCAGGTGCGAGTTTGCAAACAAATGAAAATCTCGATCGAAGCCTAAAACATTGAAAACAGATGTTGACAGATATTAAAAATAGACGTAGTAAAATCTCTTATATTTTCATAAATTTTTCTTCATTCATTTGGCGGATTATCGCGATGTAAAAAAATTATATTACAAAAGAGGAAAGACATACCGTACGATCGAAGTTAAGTACGTTAAGCTAGCAAACTACGCGAGATTTTTCTTGTTTCTATTTTTTTTAAATTTCTCATTTACGAAAATTTGACGTTACAGCGATTAAGGATTTTTCTTGTCGTTCATTTGATCGAGTTCCTGGCGGTCTTCTTTGGAAATGTCGCTGTCGCCGTAACCCCATACGTGACTACCATCGCCAGAACGATTCGCCCGACGTCTCACCATTTCCGGTGACACGTACTTCCGATCGTAAGCCCAGCCGAGTTTTGCAAATCCATCGATAAATCCTGTCGTTACGTTGAAAGAGTAATTGCCAAGCTCGCTGGTCTTGTAATCCCATGGGAAAACGTGGTGATAATTGTGCCAACCTTCGCCCAATGCTGCTATCGAAACGACAACATTTTCGACCGGTGAGATGTACCTGACAATTTTAAATAAAATTTTACTTCAAGTGCGAAATACATTTTTTATTATTAGAGTACGCTAGCTTCGATAAATTAAATTGAATTGAATTACACTTAAGGAGGAATGATACGTACAATCAATGTCAAAAGTATTTTCAAAACGAAAATTTGCGAATTTCTGTCTTTCTAGACTTTTGAAAGGGTTCTGAATT
>JAPYYX010001535.1:0-29734 GCA_030522605.1 Cremastinae sp. B BG-2022a | reverse complement strand
GGTATATTGTTTACTATGTTTCATAATTTTTCTAGTGTAAAAGATTCACAAATGGAGCAGATATAATATATTTTACGGACCGCTGTCCAGAAAAAGGCCCTCCACGGTGACCACTATAACTTCTACACCGATTATCAGAAATAAAAAACCAAGTAGATTCAGTTTTTGTATTGTATTATCTAGTCTTTGATCAAAGGATTTGATAAAATATCAATTTGTGGAACAATGGTCGGCGGTTGAAAGTGAAAGTCTAAATTTCTTCAAAAAATCACTTCATTTTCCTCGATACAAAAAAAACTATGCATCGAAAAAAAATCCTTCGATCAAGGACTGCGTTTTGATATTAAAAAAAGGTATGCAAAAGGTCAAGTAAATCGATTGACTCGTTTTTGAGATATCGTGGTCACCGATATTTAGTGAGTCGTTTCGAAAAAATTCTGACTAGACGTAAACCCTTGAAGGGTTTATAATAAAAAAATTATGAAACATAGTTAAAAATATACCTTCGACTATGAAGCCAAAGACAGAGCGAAACCTGCAGTCGTTTTCCCAAAAAAAATTCACAAAAACTCGACTTTTTTCGGCCGACGACTAGATGTAACCCCTTAACAATTACAATTAAATAATTTAATAATTAAAATTAAATAATTAAAAAATTATTATTATTTTAGGAGCTGGAAATGGCGGACTTGGTCTGACGATCGAGGGTCCAAGCGAAGCGCGGATGACCTGCATCGATAATTACGATGGCTCGTGCAGCGTCGAGTACGTCCCGATAGAGGTTGGAGACTACGACGTGGGAATAAAATTCGGTGACAAGCATATACCAGGATCGCCGTTCAAGGTCGAGGTCGAGGCCGCGGTCGACGCGAAGGAAGTGACCGCGTACGGACCAGGAATCGAACCGTCACAGGTCCGCGAGGGCGTTCCGGCGAAATTCGTAGTAGACACGTCAGCCTGCGGTCCGGCCAAGCTGGATGTCAAGCTGAAAACCGACAAGGGTATCATGACGAAGCCGGAGATCGACAGTCGTGGTGACGGCATTTACGAGGTCACTTACGAACCTCCACCAGCTGGAAGCAACATCCAGGTCGGCGTTACTTACGCCGATGCTGATATCGCCGGAAGTCCGTTCAAGCTCAAAGTTCTTCCCACCTGCGAGCCCAATAAAGTTCAATTATCCGGACCTGGAGTCGCGACTGTCTGCACCGCTTCGTTTCCCGTTGACTTCGTCGTCGACACTTCAAGAGCTGGTTACGGCGACCTTGAAGTTCAAGTTCTCGTACGTTTCGAAATATCTCGTCAAGCTTAACAAATCTGGATTATAAAGTGGAACAAATTCAACAGGGAGCTCAGAGGATGAGAGAATAAATTTAAAATGTTTTTCAGAGTCCCGACGAGTCGCCGCGCAAAGTCACCGTCCAGAATATCGGAGAAGGAAAATACAAGGCGACGTATCTGCCAGACGACTGCGGACGGTACAAGGTTAACGTGAAGTACGGAGGGAAAGAAGTTCCCGGAAGTCCTGTCATGGTCCAGAGCGTTTCCACCGGAAAAGCTGATCAGTGCAAGATCAAGGAAGGAATTCAGCAGACTCTCGCTCAAGGCGAGGAATATTGCATAACCGTTGACACGGAGAATGCCGGACGTGGCGCTGTCACCTGTCGCATTAGATCCACTTCCGGAAGGTCAGTTTTTTCGCCTCTCGTTTTTGTCCTCTCTACACATTGTGCGTTGATAATTTGACGCTTCATCGGACGCGCTGACCGATTGGCACGTACACAAAATTCAATTAACCGAGTTATTTTTGTTTTCGAACAGCGACCGAATTACTCAGGAATGAAAAATCGACTCTAGCTTTCAGTTAATTCTTTCGAGTGATTGATCATCGATGCAATAATTCAATCTACGTTCCTATTACATTATAAATTCACTTCACTAGCTTTAAAGTCTTGAAAAACGTTTGAACGAGAATTATTGCTTTACTTTTACATTTTATTCCACTTGACAAAAGACACGAAAAATATGCCAAATTTGCACCCTTTCGTGAATACAGATGTTTGCGTAGCTATGCAAATGAAAGTGAAGCAGTGTGAAGTAAAAATAAGAAAAAGAGAGCTGATGAGGAACGTATGTAGCGCTTGGCAAAGAGCTTGAGACTTGTCACTGGGGCAGAGTGAACAAACTGGTGGTGAAAGGTCGCGATCAGCCGTTTCTCTCGACGTGGATAAACTTTTCTGGACGTTGACAGACACCAAGAATTATCGTATACGAACCGTGATCGTACTCAAGATCGTATCTCTCAAGAGCCAACTCGCCTCTCATCCGCTTCAACATCTCTTATTCTCCTAATTGCAAACGCTGTTTCTCAGCTTCTACGTTTCTCACTCTCTTTTATGTATTCTTTATTACCTTCTCCTTCTCCCTCTGGCAATAGACATTAGTCTTCACTTTTGCGAAGATAGAACCCTTTCGTTGTCTTCGTACATCAAAAATAATACGAGGACTTGTAACAACATTTACCTGTCACTCTGCCACTTGGTTCTCACTGTAAAACCTTCACTCAGGATGAAACAAGAGACGAATCACCCAACCGAGCTTCTTTCTAGTTTCTTCGAGTTTACACTTGATGTTCAAGTGTCCATCTTATTTGAACATCAATCAATTGTTTCTATTTTTATTTAAATTCAATTTTGCTTATTTTTTTTGTTTTTAATTGTAGATTTTAGTTTTGATTATTTCAGATGCACACTTGATTCAAATCGTACGAGATTTTATATTCGAGTTTGAGTAAATAAGAATAGAAAATTTATTAATTTATTTAAAAAATTCTAATATTTTATTTAAATAAAAAATTATTTTTGCTCATTGTTTATGTTAAATTTATTTTTGATTCTCGGTTGATTTGACTTCGATTATTTAATACTTCGCAATAAATTCAAATTCCCGGAGATTACGGATTCGGAATTATGCAAAAGAGAAATAAAAATCCAAGTCCAAAAATATCAAAAATTTAGACGTGATAGAGTAACCGGAAATGGAACGCTTTGGCTCTGACAACTTTGTAGTATCGCTTCCATGGCAATGATTTGTTTCTTCCGAATGCGACTGCCAGATTATCGTGTTGCCCTCGTTTTTAACCAAGTTCGTGCAAATTTGGAAAAGCCTCTGATAAATTTGGAACAGCCGAATTAATCAGAATCCCAGTAATAAATTCATCCTGAGATGAGCGTCGAATTTTTCACAATTTCGATACTCTCAATCCACTCAAAAAAGACAACCTGGAATTTCTTTCGATATCTTTATAAATTAATTTTAAAAAATGAAAATTTTTTAAAAATTATTATATTTTTGAATCAAAATATCATCAATGTCTCCCCATGACGTAACTTCTTGTTTTGATTCTATTTAAATAGACAATGCTAGGACATTAATAGTGGAATATGACTTTGACAATAAGTTCAGTGCACGCTTGAGATTTACCTCGGATTTTACACACGAAAGTCACGGTCTGTAAAATTCATCTGGCACTTTTCCCAGAGACAAGAATATGCGGAAATTGAATTCCCGCTTCGATTCTTTCGGACAGTGCGCTCTCTTCTTTTATTCATAAATTATCGTAAACGAAAAAAAAAGTGCGAAAAATATAGCGACAGCTTGATTTCTGCTTTCAGCGAGGTTGTCGATATCGATATCGAGGATAATGGCGATGGAACCGTCAATGTCTATTACACGGTCGCTGATGCTGGTGATTACACTCTCAGCATTAAATTCGGTGGACAACCCATCCCTAATGGACTTTACACATTCACGGTGAGTTAACTTTATTATCCTAAAATTTGTTCAAAATTAAAAATTAAAAAATTATTGATTTTTGGATTATATTTTCGAAACGATAGAAATTAAAATGTCTCAAATTCGATTGAGAAAAATTTTGGCTCTCGTACAAATTTTTTTTATATTGTCGTTAATCGACATTGAAAAATTTCGTGAATCTCGTCACGTATCCGTAAGGAGGAACGTGTAAATTTGTCTCGGCGACGATTGCTATTGTCACGGACGAGATGTAACGAATGGCTCTCGACTTTCGGGACAATGTCAATTAGCCGAGTAAACGGAGAGAAAATACGGAAGAGAGGATCGGACCGAGACAATGAGCCGGGTATACGAAATTTCAAACACACCGGAGCTATTTTCATCAAAATAACAAAAATTTAAAAAAATCAAAAAACAAATAAAAATATGAATAAACAAATAAATAAATTCATCAAAAAATCCATAAATGCGCGAAAAGCGCGTAAAATTGTTTTCGTAAAATTTTTACAAACATATTTAAACATGGAAGAGCCCGTCAGCGGTCGTAAAAATCTATATCGGTTCGAGAATAAAACAGGAAACATCGGACTCAGAAAATCTATGAGTTTTTTTCGGGTGGGGATGAGTTTTTGTCTCGTCGCGATTCGGGCAGAGGAGGAAAAATTCGAAGACTCCTACCGGAGCTTTCTGGTTCGCGGCCTCCTCGTGGGAGTCAGAGGGGCGAAGAGTCAACAAGTTGGTCGCATGGATGGGAGGGAGGGATCAAAGAGGGGAAGGAGGGGCGAGGAGGAGGGTTATAGAAGGGTTTTGGAGCACGCCGAAACCTGCGATCTAACTATAGAGAGCGAGAAACACACGTAAGGATATTGTCGGGAAAACTTGAGTGCTTTGAACACAGTTCACTTCGAATGTTCATAGTGATCGCACCTACGTCATCTCGTTGTTTTCACCAGTATAAACATTTTATTGTCTCATTCATTTTTATTTATAACATTAACGCAACAAAGTCACGCGGGAAGAACGATTATTTGAGAAGTAACGATCGTCGGGAAAGACTCGATCGTAAAATAAATAAAATAAATAAAATAAATGCAGGCATTAGAACAGAGAAAGCTCGATTTTCGCACTGGCCCGATGATATTTAAGCTCGCGAAATCTCTGTGTGATCGCGTTTTAACGCAAATTGATTATGTTCTCTGTCCGTTCGTCTCCGTCTTTTCCGTGTGTGTAATTCGATCCTGTTCGAGGCAGATGAAGAGGGAAATAATTTTGAGAGAGAAAGGGAGAGAGAGCTCGAGCTTTTTGGTCGAACTCTATTTTGATCGCCGGGTCGCTGCTTTTCACGAAATTTATAAGCATAAAAAAATATATATATGTATATTTGTATATGGGTACAAGCATGCTGGGAAATATGTAAACGTAGGATAAAATGATGGAGGCAGGTTGGCTTGTGTGCCTCGTCGTGTCATTGTGTGGGGGTGGACAGGAGGAGATGAGGGAGGGGAAAAAAGAGGGGAACGACGACGACGACGACGTGAGTGCGGAATATAAATTAATGCCCCGAGCTGGTTAAATTAAAACGACGAGATGCCTCGAATCTTGGAAAATCGAGAAGACCGAAACAGATTTGATAAAATGGGAGAAACGGATTTAGTTCGTAGAATGATCAAGAGACTTCCGAATTTTTCATCGATACGAAATTTTATTTTATTGAGGATTCGATGACGATTTTTTTAACGATATTTGAGAATCGACATTGAGAATCTTTTGATAATACGAGAATTTTCGATATCGACGATTTTTCGTTGTTTTTGGGTATGAAAAGTCGATGAAATAGGAAATGAGCTTGAAGCAACAGGAGCGAGGAGAAGAAGAAAGAGAGATAGCGAGAAAAAGCGAGGGTGGCCCGGTTACGAGTTCGCTTAAAAAGTCTCTGGACCGTGTCAGGCTCTCTCGAGCGAAAGGCAAACTCGCA
This sequence comes from Cremastinae sp. B BG-2022a, assembly GCA_030522605.1. Taxonomy (NCBI): domain Eukaryota; kingdom Metazoa; phylum Arthropoda; class Insecta; order Hymenoptera; family Ichneumonidae; species Cremastinae sp. B BG-2022a. Next base: position 23,943 of record JAPYYX010001535.1, on the reverse strand, counting down.
CACACGGAAATGCTCCGCACGTGCGGACAGAAACGCACATCGAGGAAAGCAGAGACGACAGCTGCACGGGCGCATCTCACAAACTCCCTTCACGTGGATAAATTAGCGTCAGAGAAATTTCGAAAATAGCAAAGTCTTATTTTGTTTTTCAATTTCGAGAGATAACGAGAATAAAGAAGGGACGAGAATTTAATTGCTCTCCGTCGATATTTCATATCAGATTTTTATTTTTATCGAATTATCGAAATAAAAATAAAATAAAAAGTTTATCACGCTATCAAAAAATATCGAAGAGTACTGGAGAATTTTGAGAGTGCATTTTCCTTTTTTTTCATTGTTGAAAATTTTTTTTGGCGCTTTTCAAAATATTTTTCAACATTTTCTTGATTCGAATTCGAATACAGATAGATCTCTGTTCATCCGGAATAATCGCAGCAATCCTCGCTGGGGAAGGTGGGGGAAAATCTATTATAGTAGTCTTGAGCATTGTTAGATATTTCCCGAGTGGGTGGAAAATTCGATGTTCCCGTCTTCCACGATCGCGAGTTTGTCTCTGACTCTCGTCGTGGCTGGATCGCCAGCATAGTTATTTTTCTCATATTTTTCATAAATCTCGTTCGAGTGTTTTTTCAGTGAAGCAAAAGTTTGTTTCCCATAGTTCTATAATCCGCATAACTCTCATTTAAAAAAAATCATCAATAAAAAATAATTTAAATATTAACACTAAATATAAATTTTTATTAAAAAAAAATTCGACAATTTCTGTCGTCATATTTTTAAAATTTTTATTGTAATCATTAAAAAACAGCCGAAAAGAAATTTTTGGGAATTACGTAATTCAATAGAGTAGGGTATAAAATGAGTTTGGCCGGGCAAGCCGAATCTCAAAATACGTAAATTCCATCGTCGCGACTATCAAATCGCGTGGACACGTGACTTCTTTTTGAAATATTTCGAGGAAATATTATCGCATGCGCGTATCATCCGAATGATTAAACGTCACTGTTCCAATGAAATTCCTGGCAAATATTGCAATGCACAATTCCAAAAGTACACGCGAAGGACAGCCGAGTCATCGAGCATCGGAAATTTTATTTTTTGCCATAAAAATGTTTATTCAAAAAACACAAAAAAAATGAACGAAAAAAATTATCGAGTCCTAACTAAAAAGTGATACATCCCGAATTATCCTTTTTCGAGGCAACATTCCACGAGCGAACGTGCCAAAAAAATTTTCAGCCCAGAATAAGTCTAAAAACAAGAAAATGTTTGTTACGAGTTTATTTACAAATCGCTCGACGGGTTAGTCAAAATTTTAAACACTGGAGAATCGAAACAGAGCTCTCGAACAAAAGAAAACAGCGCCGTGCCAAAAAAGATTCTAAGCAGAAAACAGGAGCGAATGTTTGACGAAGGACTCTGAAAAAAGAGAGCCACTTTGACCGAGACACGCGCGCGACATTGCAATTTTTCAATTCGCTCCTCGAAAATAAGTGCAATAACAAAATTGCCAAAATTTATTCGGGCCAAAGAAAATACGAGAGCAACAAAATTTTCATCGAGCAGAAAGGAAACGAGCTTCGTTTAAAACATTTGACAAAAAAATGCAATAAAAATCTATAAAAAAACGAAAAATTTGGACAGAGACGTTCATTTAGTTATATTCGAAAGAATAATTTAGCGCGACTGATTTATTTCCAAGATAATAATTATTATATTTTCCGGAAAATAATTTGTTTGTACTTGTAATTGTGTCTCAGGCTTCGGAGGAATATCGGGAGCACAGCACCCACAAAACACACCGTGGCCGGAGAACAGGTGACCGTCAGACAGAGCATTTATTAAAGCAGGAACACACGTCGAGCTTGGAGCAGACTTCGAGCATAACAACAAAGCGCAGTACAACAACACAACACGACAGCTCGTCAAAGAAAAATTACAACGGTGTTAAGCTTCACAACATCCGTTTGCCAGTTGGACACGGAACCGTCGTTGGTGAGTTTTTAAATCTTTTTAATTTTTTTATTAATTTTAATTTAATTATTTTTATTATTAAAAAAATTATCTATATACCCAATATTGACGTCAAACGAAGAGAGATATTTTTAATTGCTGTTATTATTTTTTATGATATTTCATATTATTTAATTATTAAAAAAAATTCAAACAATTACACTTTATCGTACTCATCAGCAAAGTTGCTAATTACAATGTAGCATTTAAGAGCGCCGAAATCTGATTCATCTTCTTGACAAAGTGCAGTTGGCTTAACAACGTTGTAAATGTTAATAATGGCAAAAAGGTAGAAATTAATTAACGAAATTAAGGAGAGAACGGGGAGAGATATTTCCTCTAATTTAATGGTTGACTTATTCTCTTTACTCGTGACAATCTCGACTCGTGGCGCGCGCTATCAAACTATATTTTATGGTAGGTCATTAATCATGAGAGCTTGCGGTGAGGAAGGGAGAGAGGATTCCTCTCGCGCCGCTTGACAGACACGACAGGTTCTCACTGTTCGTTTCATTCCAAGATAATCCCTCTTTCTCTCATTTCCCGAAAGAAAAGGCGCTCCGAGTGCGAAAAGATCAAATGGCGCGCAATCAATTTTTTTCCCGGGCAAATGAGAGGCGACTTGCGTCCTTACGAAGCTCGAATCATTCTCAAGATCTCACCCCGAATTGCCAAAAATATGTGGACGACGCGAAACGCGCGGTCCAGCTTCAATAACCTCGGAAGCTTCCACCGCGTTTCTCCTTTTTGCTCGCACGACTCCATGTTTCGTAATACATTTTTGCTCGTGTTGTTTGTCATTGGTGATATTAATATTGGAGCTTGATTAAACGGAGTCACATGCTTGACGGTTTACCTCGTAACTCGGCGATGATGGAAATCGTCGTGGGATACAGGCACAAGATCCTACTCGAAATTAACAAAATATTTTTAAAAAATCCTTTCATCCCTTAGAGGATGTAAAAAAAGCTCAAAATTTTTCATTTCAATCTTATTTTTGTTTATTTTTCTGAATTTATAAAGGGTTATCTTGATGAAAATTATTTATTGGAAATTAATAAAATCAAATATTTTTTCATCCCTAGGAAATTATAAAAAAAGCTCAATTTTTTTTATTGCAAGCTCGTTTTTTTCAAAATTGTCTTACATCGTCTTATAAAATGTCTCCATGAACTTCAAAACTAAACAAAAGTAAAAAAAAATCTTCTCTTCACAAAGTTATCTTTCACTCCAAGCTTTTTTTTCAAAATTGCCTTATTCCTTTAGAAATTAATAAAATAAAATATTCTTTTATCCCTAGGAAATTATAAAAAAAGCTCAAATTTTTATTGCAAGCTCGTTTTTTTCAAAATTGTCTTACATCGTGTAGAAAAATATCTCCATGAACTTCAAAACTAAACAAAAGTAAAAAAAATCCTCTCATCACAAAGTTACAACAAAAGGACGTAAGCTTTCATTCCAAGCTTTTTTTTCAAAATTGCCTTATTCCGCGAATATCTCGACGAGCTTTCCTCGCGTGGACCACCTGCTCTATAAATTCGGGTCCCTGGGTTCTCTTCCGAGATGCGTTCCCTCGTCCCCGCGGACATCATCACCGATTCGTTATAATCCAGAGCTTTTTACATGGCAGCGAGATACCTCGGAGCTTTTTCCCCCACCCTCTCTATCGCCTGGCCACGTTGACGATGCGCAAAATTTGTCAAGTGTGCGTTTTTGGGTGCGTAAGCGAGGGCGTTTCTAGCTTCGTACTTTTCGTAACATATATATAGAAATTTCCAAACGTCCGTAACGAGGCAACACTTGGAAAGCTCCGCGTTTGCGATCTCGCATTTTCTACGTATATCTCGAAGCCCCCACGTGAACGTCCTCCTCACAGCAACACATCTCGCAATATACGTGTATACAAAATGTAGATATAGATCATTTCCTGTACTACCCTGCAACTGGAAAATAATTTCGTCCCCGGGACAGCGAACTTGCCAATATTCTTTCGAGGCTTGTCTCGCAACTCCTCAGTCTTCCCGGGGATGCGCCTGTGATCGGTAATCCCCCGTAACTGGAGAAATCTCGAATCTGTCGCTGCGTTTATTGAAAATAATAAAAATCCGGATACGAAAGCTCGGACTTGCGTTTTTGAGCTTTTTATTTTTTATTTCCACTTTTGTCTCGATTTTTCCGGAATAAATCAAAATCGAAGGATAATGAGGCACAATCCTCTTCGCACGAATACGAGTCCTCGAATTTTCTGATTCGAGACTGAGCGAGTCGAATTTTTATTCTCGAGCGCGAAATTCGTTTTTTTATTTTCGTTGAAATTTTCGGAAAATTTTTTATACGCGGCCGTGCGACGAGTGACGTCCAAAGATCGAACCGGGATTTCGAGTTATCGGTAATCCAGGTCTGGAAATGTTTTGGAACCACAAAGAGGAGCAGGAGGAAGTGGAAGCAACGTGGGAAGAAATTTCGACTTATCACAGATATTGGCTGAAAAGCGTGACTTGCAGTGCTCTGGATCGGGCTGAGAGGGGTCCAATCTGTTACGCGCGTGATCGCACTCAGAATACCGAGGCCAGAGTCGAGGGCAGACTGACCAAGGAGCAGGAAGTCGAATTCGAGGAGATCGACGAGGATCCCGAAGACCCCAAAGAATTTGGGCCAGGCCTTAAATTCATTCCCATCAAATTTCTGAGTCTCTTCTCCATTCTAACGAGAAAAGGTTCGATCGTAAAAAAATTGTCGATTTAAGAAATTTTCAATATTTTTATAAAAATCGAATTTTACAATTTTCATAAAAATTGAGATAAAATGAAATTGCACAGGAAGTGAATATTTTATCCGTGACAATTTTTAGAAATTCTTTTTTCCACCATTCTCGCGAATAAAAGTTCGCGGAGAAATTTCGGAGATTTCTTTTCTTTTTTGGCAAGGTAGGTCGTAAGTTCATTTTTGGTCCAATCACCGTCAACCGGGGACACAACGTCGTCCAACCAAATTTTCTCTCTCTCTCCCGTTCGTCTCAACTTTGGGCGTAGGATTTATTTATAGAAAAATCTTTTTCCTCCCTCAAGCAAAAGAATCTTCTCCCATAGTTTATGCGGTCATTAGATGACGGAGAGCTCTCTCTGGCGAAGAGCACAAACGCGTAAACAACTTGAAAGCACTCTCGAGGAGTGAAAGCGATAATTCTAAAAAAAAAAAAAATTAAAAAAGCGCAAAAAGTCGAAAAAATTTTTAAAAATTATTTTCTCGTTCCAAAGCCGAAGTAAAAATGCCAAGTGGGAACGTGGACAAGCCCGTGATCGAGGACAATCGCGATGGCACCGTTTCGGTCAGGTACGATCCCCGTGAGGAGGGACTTCACGAGCTTTCGGTTCGATTCAACGGAGAACACGTCCAAGGTAATTCAAAATTGCTCGTATAATTTTTTCGATTTAAAAAAGCACTCGTAATTTAAAAAAGCACTTTGTAATTTCATAATTTAATCTGAAAATTTCTCTGCGAAGGTTCTCCGTACAAATTCCACGTAGACTCGCTGGCGAGTGGATACGTGACGGCTTACGGTCCTGGATTGATTTACGGCGTTTGCGGAGAGCCAGCGAACTTTACGATCTCGACGAAGGGAGCGGGCGCGGGTGGACTCGCGCTGGCGGTCGAGGGTCCGAGCAAAGCTGATATTTCCTGTCACGACAACAAGGATGGCACGGTATCGGTCTCTTATCTGCCAACCGCGCCGGGAGAGTATAAAATTTCCGTCAATTTCGGTGACAAGCCCATCAAGGGCAGTCCGTACGCTGCAAAAATTACTGGTGAGTCGAAAATAAAATTATTATTTATTATTATGGAGGAGTTTTATTTGCACACCCATTGAGGGTTTTTACAAAAAGTCACATTTTAAATCTTAAAATCTATTAATACTTCTTTCATTTATTTTATCGGATTCTTATGCTCTCTTATAACTCTTTTGATCTCTCTGAAGTATTTACATATATTTTTAAAATAAAATTTAAAAACTTCGAGACAAAGTGAGAATGATCAGAAGTTCGTACGATTTTACGAGGATTTTCACATAAACTAAGTAATTACAATTTTTTTTAAATGTTCATCCGTGCAGTTTTGGAGTAATTGAAAAAAAAATTTATTTTTTAAATAAATATAGGAATAGAAGTGTTGAACGGAAATTAATTTTTATAAATTTCAATATCGACGTAGACGAACATTTTTGAGCATTTATCCAGTTATCAATTTCGATTAATTTCAATGAACTTTTAGAAAAATTATTTCAATTACAATAAAAAATAAAAGAAATAACTATATTTATTTTAATCAGGTGAGGGCCGTAAGCGAAACCAGATATCAGTCGGCTCGTCGAGCGAGGTCCAGCTGCCCGGTAAAGTGACAGATTCGGATATCCGTTCGTTGAACGCATCAATAACAGCGCCGAGCGGTCTGGAGGAGCCCTGCTTCCTGAAGAACATGCCCTCGGGTAACATGTGCGTCTCCTTCACGCCCCGAGAGTCGGGCGACCATACGGTCGCCGTCAAGCGAATGGGCAAGCACATCGCGAATTCCCCGTTCAAGATAAACGTCAAGGACCGCGAGGTCGGTGACGCGAAGAAGGTCAAAGTTAAGGGCAACGCCCTCAAGGAAGGAAAAACCCACGTGGAGAATACATTCTCGATCGACACGAGAGAGGCGGGCTTCGGAGGACTGTCGCTCTCGATGGAGGGCCCGAGCAAGGCCGAGATCCAGTGCAAGGACAACGCTGATGGAAGTCTCAACGTCTCGTACAAGCCCACGGAGCCGGGATACTACATCATGAACCTCAAATTCGCCGATCACCACGTCGAGGGCTCGCCGTTTACGGTCAAGGTCTCCGGAGAGGGCAGCAACCGGCAGAGAGAGAAGATCCAACGTCGACGAGAGGCTGTCCCCATAACCGAGGTCGGAAGTCAGTGCAAGCTCACTTTCAAGATGCCAGGAATCACGTCGTTCGACCTGGCAGCCACGGTGACCTCACCAGGAGGCGTCACCGAGGACGCTGAGATTAAGGAGGTCGAGGACGGACTCTACGCCGTAGCTTTCGTCCCCAAGGAGCTCGGTGTTCACACCGTTTCCGTCCGTTACAAGGAGATGCACATACCCGGGTCTCCGTTCCAGTTCACCGTTGGTCCGCTTCGTGACGAGGGCGCTCACAGAGTCCACGCCGGTGGTCCTGGCCTTGAGCGCGGTGAGCAGGGCGAGCCCTGCGAATTCAACATCTGGACTCGCGAGGCTGGAGCTGGTACTCTCGCAGTTTCCGTGGAGGGTCCAAGCAAGGCTCAGATTGACTTCAAGGATCGCAAGGACGGAAGCTGCTACGTCAGTTACCGCGTTTCTGAGCCTGGTGATTATTTATCGTTGATTTTATCATTCTCGACGTCTTCGAGGAAAAGTCCAACGACCCAGTTCATACATTTATATTCTATTTTGTCCTATTTTTTACTCAATGTAATCATCAATCATTTTATTCATGCCGCGCGCGGTGGTTCCTTCCCACGCTTTTTTTTCTCGATGGATAACGCAACGGGCAGGTCGGCTACCACCTCGTGAATGTTTGCGCTCTCCTCTCTCATCAGCATCGTCCAAAAATATCCGTTTCTATATTCGTTTGAACGCGCGGATTCATATTTTGGGGAGTGGTGTGCGTGTCGCTTTTCCACGGCGATACCACCGATCGGAGTTTTCTCTCTCTCGCTCCCTCGAAACGTTGAACGATGAACATCCTCGCGTTTATATTTTCGTCCGAGAGAGACGACGCGGATTGTCAGTCAGAGTGGGCTCGAGAGCTCGAGAAAATGAACGAAGGAGGGACGGGACTCGAGAACGTACGAGGATCGAGAGCTGAAGATTCCAATGTTCGGCAAAGCCGTGTGGATTCTTCTCACAAATTCCGAATCGCGAATTCGCGCTCGAGCATCTTCGTCGATCGGAGCAATAACGTCCGAGCGCGAGAAAGAGAGAGGGACATCGTGCGCGATTCAAATTTACCGCAGCTGCAGTCTTATTGACGAATCCCTCATTTCTTGACCCACTTTCGCGCGGTTCATTTCGTTTCCTCCGCATCACACGAATTATTCGCTTATTTTGATTTTATTATTTTGACGCTCGCTATTTTAAATCTCATTCACTCTCGCGACTCGCGACAAGCGATGGGGACTTTTACCGCTAGCAAGGATATCGTTCTGCTCGGTAACGATGGACCAGAAATCGACAACGAGGGTGGTCAGTTCAGTCAAAAAAAAGTTCTTCGATTTTAGCGCGAAAAGACCACAAAGCCCTAGATTTTTTTTTTTTTTTCATTTCGAATATAATTTCCAATATTTTATTTTAAAAATATTAGAATGCAATCAAAATATTTTTCATAATTAAACAAAAAATAGAAATTTAATGATGTGAATAATTTTCAGGTGACTACAGAGTGGGAATAAAATTCAACGACCAGCACATACCCGACTCACCTCACAAGGTTTACATATCTCCGGCTATGGGAGATGCCCATAAACTCGAGGTCGCACAGTTCCCAGATGGCAGTATACAGCCTGACAAACCGATGACTTTCCTCGTTCGTAAAAACGGTGCGAAGGGCGAGCTCGACGCAAAGGTAAAAATAAAACAGAATTATGGAGCGTAACGAAAATAATGAAAATCCTCTGACGAGATTGATTCAATCAAGAGATGAAATAATAACGAAGTTTCCACCGGTTGCGCGCATGTACATAACAAGGGTGATTCATCCACGTGAGACACTCCGGGATTGCGCAAAAGCGAAGTGACCAAAATAAAACGTTGCTTTTGCGAAATAAGTAATTCCGGAACGGGGAGATTCGAAGCGTGGGCGTTTCGTTCTGTGCTTTCGTACCGGGTGGATAATTCACACGTTCAAAAAAGCCCTTCAAGGTCTTCTAGAAGAAACAACGTTGACGCGTTAGATTTTGAAAAAAAAACATATTTTTAACATTTTTTCGAATAATAATATTTTTTTTGAGACGAATCCAAATATTGTGTCAATTTTGAGTAGAACGAAGGTAGAAACATTGTTAAAATCATTTTTTATAAAATATTTCAATTTTTTAATAAAATATTTATTTAAATTTGCAGATCGTCTCACCGAGCGGAATAGAGGACGATTGTTTCATCCAGTCGATCGACGCGGAGGAATATTCCGTGCGATTTATGGCCCGGGAGAACGGAATCCACAACATCCACATCAAGTTCAACGGGGTGCATATAAATGGAAGTCCTTACCGCGTGAAGGTCGGCAAAGTCGATGCCGATCCCGCGGCGTTGCACGCTTATGGCAACGGCCTCAAGGAAATCAAGACGGGACAGAAAACTGATTTCATAATCGACACGTGCAATGCGGGCTCTGGCGCCCTTGCCGTCACCGTGGACGGACCGAGCAAAGTCGCAATGGACTGCACCGAAGTTGATGACGGTTACAAGGTCAGGTACACGCCCCTTGTTCCTGGCGACTATTACATCAGTATCAAGTACAACGGATACCACATCGTTGGCTCACCCTACAAGGTCACAGCGACTGGTACGTTTCATCGTTCTGAAATAATGTTTAAAACATAGTGTCGAGTTCTTGAGAAAAATAATGTTTCTGATAATATATTCTGATTACAGGCGCTGATCTCGCCGAGCGAGGAGCCCAGGAAACGAGTTCGATCATCGTCGAGACGGTATCGAAGATTTCCAAGTCGAAGCAGGCCGGTCCTGTCCTGCCGCTGTTCAAATCTGACGCTAGCAAAGTAACGAGCAAGGGCATGGGATTGAAAAAGGCGTATCTCGGAAAGCAAAATCAGTTCACCGTCAACGCTGGTGACGCAGGTCGGTTTAAATCATGAAATTTCGTTTATTAGATTATTTTGAACTTCTCCACGTGTGATAAGGTAAAATTCTACTTTCTTACCAACAGTAGATAAAAAAGAGTTTCTTTATTGGCAGGTAACAACATTATATTTGTGGGAGTTCACGGACCAAAAGGACCCTGCGAGGAAGTTTACGTCAAACACACCGGCCGTAATAATTACAACGTGAGCTATCTCGTCCGCGAGAGAGGAGAATACATCATAATTGTAAAATGGGGTGACGATCATATTCCCGGATCGCCCTACAGGGTGGAAGTCTAATCAGCTTTCGAAAGCCAAGGGAATGAAAGTGCGATGAAAGAATTTACACACCGAAAGATCTTTGAAAAGCGCAACTGAGTTGGCTAAAATAGTTATTCCTACACGCAATGATCAAAATAAAGTAAATATTTTTGAGAAGCTGTTTTAAATAAAATAATTACGAGGGAGATCTCGATATAAGGATTGAACGTCGAATTGACGTTTCGATCGAAGAGGAAATACGATTGTCAATTTTCTATACATCGAAGACTATTTTACCCAGCTCCGATCAACCAACTCCCTGTGAAGCGAAAAAGATTCTAAATATTCCTGCTCGATGGAGGAATCAGTGTCATTAATATTACGATTATACATTTGTGAAGCTTGAAAAATACGTCATTTCTGGCAATAATGTGTTTGAGATTGGGCTTTTTCTAAGAAATTTTCAACGGAACGAGTCCTCGTGCTCTTCCGTTCTTTGTCAATTAATGGTAAAACAACGAACAATATACCAATGTGCCTTTGATTTTAATTATCGATCGATGATGTACTCGTTGCAAAAATTCATCTATTTCTTCGTGAATTAGTATGTATAAGCACGATTGTTTTATTTCTTCGTCACGCCATAAAAGAAAAATGTGTATCGATTGCGAGCGAATATAAAAACGTGTGTACACGAAACTGCGTTCACGTTCGCGAGAACTTCTCATTACACCATTATACATACTAACGATATTTTAACGATTACAATTAGAGGACTATGAATGATGAAAGAAAGAAAATATCTTACGTATATACAGTCTGTTACAAATTAGCTTAGAAATAAAATACAATATATTTATTAAAATTTCGAATTATTTCGTTCAGAAAAAAAAAACTGACATTTTACTATTTATTAAGGAAGTACAACGAGTACAATTGCCACCGTAATATTTCTTCACATATAAATCGAAGATAAATTTAAATTGAATTTTTATAAGATAATTTCTTGAAAAATCGTTCGACAATTTTTACGTGAGAGTATAAATGTGTATAAAGAATTATAAAAGATCTCACTTTCTAGTGCGCTGGGTATTCAGTGTTTCTAAGTGTAACTTTCACGTGAATTCTTACCAAAGGTGAAGAAAAATTGCTAATTTCAACAATGTCGCGATTTCTAGACGATGAAAGCTTTTGAAAATTTTATTTTTAAATTCGTCTCATGCAAGATCTTTGATAAAAATTTTTTTATGAAGGGTAATTAATTTTTTCTACAATACGTTTTTTATGTTAATTTTTGGTGTACTTACATTTTTGTATTCGAAGTTGTGTAGCATACATCGCGCACGTGCTTGATAAGACTTACCATACAACGTAGATTAAAAAGTGGGTAAGTAAAATTATAATAACGATTTACGTTTTTGGAGCTTTCATTTTTATAAATGCACTCTTATATTTTTAATCAAAGATATTTTTAAATTTAAAAAATAATGGAATTAATGAAATTAATGGAATATTAACGTGAATGATTTTACAGGTATTCTTATCTGCAATTAGTCTCCAATGAGAAAAAGCGAAAGTAGTTCTTAAAAAATCATCAAAAATGTATTTCTATTAAATTTTTAAAATAATTTTAACTTTTTTTGTAACCAAAAACGAACAAAATTTTTAAATCTTTTATTCCGGAAATTTTTCCTCTTACAAATATTTGCATATTTTTCTTATGTGCATCTTCTGTATTTTTGAGGATAAAAATTCAAGTGTCTCCGCAGTTAAATATTTATTCGCCGTGTCTGTACTTTCGCAGTCGTTAACCTCTCGATTTTTCTTCACCTACGAGGAAAAAGCTGTCTGCCGACCCATTGGTGCTTTCCGGGAGGCCCGAGAGGGCGAAAGGGACAAAAGGTCAAGAAACGAAGAGAGAAGAAGATCCGAGAGGGCGTGAGGTAGGGAGGATTCTGCGGAATGTTGCGCGATGACGGGCGATTCGGGTGAACCTCGGGACGAAGGAGGGAGAGAACACCTGTTCTCCATCAGGTTGGATAATCCTCGAGGCGACAGAGGGGTGTAAACCCCGGGGACGGAGCCTCCACCTCTTTGGGTACGTCGAAAGATCCTCTCGCCTCTCTTTCCTCTTTCTCTCTCGCCTTTTTATCCCTCCCCCTTCGACCGAATCTCCTTTAACCCTTCCACGGAGCCTCTCGCCCGGCCCCGGACTCCTCGCGACTCCCCGAGGGTTGGAGGAAAACTTGAAGAATATCAGCATCGGATAGGACGATGGGCGGCGCCTCTCGTGGCTCCGCCGCGATTATTTCAAGTCACTCTCTCACTCTCTTTCTCCCTCTTTCTCTCTTATTCCCTCCCTGCTGTCTCGCGGAGGTACGGAAATTGCGCTGCGCAGACGTCCGGAGAAAATTGCAAAATAAGAAACGAAATTCCTTTATTTTCATACCTCATCTGATTAAAAATTTTTACAAAAAAAGAAAAATTCTTTAAATTTGAAATTTTAATTATTAAAATTTTTTTTCGAAAGTTAATTAAGAAGAAAAAATCGATCGAGCTCCAGAAAGCAGGAAAGTGGAAGGAAAAGAGAAAGGGAAGGTGAGAACGCGAGGTTCATAGGTGCAGATTCGTATCCGGAGGAAAATCCACGAAGCTCCGCCTTTTACCCCCACCGACTTCTTCTCTCCCACTTATTGTCCTCCGGTGGAGTTTAAACGTCGTGAGCATCGTGTTTCCTTTTTTTCTGAGGGTTTTACAAGCGCGACACCCCTTGCTCGGTTTGACCTCGTCGCAACCTCGCCACCTCGGTGTGTACATCTCTCTTTACCTCGGAGGAAGCTGCGAGACTCCTTTGACTACATTTCCCAAAGCTTTGCATACTCCGGGGCTCTGACGCCTGCGAGAGGGTCAGGGGTGACCGGAGAGAGGGAAGAGCGAATGAAGAAATGCTCGAAATGACCCCTGTCTGCATAAAATAAGCGCAATGGCCTCGGAATTCGCCAGCTCCCGGTTCTTTAGCTCCAGCTACGAGTCGCGGTTCACAGCTCCCGGAGGGCCGATCGAGCGCGTCTCGAACGGAAGCTCGGAAGCTTTTATTGTCTCCGAAGGTTACTTTTTGCGATTTTGCAACGAGCATGCTCGCTTCTTCGCTATTTTTTTTTTTTTTTTTATAAGGGAGGAGAGCGAGAGACAGAGAGCCAAGAGGCGTTTCAAGCCGCGCCCAACTGGCGCCATTTTGTTTGATTTTCTTCGCGGAACTTGGAGCGCCATTCGTTACGGACCGGAAGCTCGCGCGAGCCTCCCGGGGCCTCCCTTATTCGGGATTCTTGTAATTAAGGACTCGCCGAGAGGGCTTTGCACGAATATTAACGAGAACGCAGATAAACGCCAGTTTTTCATTGCCGGAAATGAAACGCTCGTTTCTTCGTTCGCCATTTTGTTTTTTATTGCTGGAGTCCTCTGGAGCTGGAGCATAATCTTCGATCGTTGTCGCGTTGAGAGCAGAGAGGACGGAAGTAAAAATTTCAGAGGGCGGAGGAACCGGAATTTGAGAAAAATCGACATTTCTTCTTTTGAGAGATCCGTTGTTACTAGAAAAAAAATCGAGAAGATGATAAAGGTTGAAAAAAAATTTATTTAAATTTATTTTGTGATTTTTTTGCGTCGAGAATGAATTTTTTCTTGAGACGTTTTTGGAAAAAGGATCGCAGAATTGAAGAAATATTTCTTCTTCTAATATCAAGTGCAAGGCTTTGCAATTAAAAAAATCGAGACGATAACGATAAAAAAAAATTTATTCAATTTTTAGAATTTCGTGAAATTTTTTTTGCGAGAATCAATTTTTTGTCGACGTCGTTGAGACAAAGGATCGTAGAATTGAAGAAACCACTTTTCCTTCACGTTCCCATTATTTTTTCGTTTTTATTTCGAATACAGAACATCGGAATATACTTTTTTTTCGCTTTTCTTTCTCTGGCCATGAATTAAGGTCGTCGATTATTTACACAAAGGTCAGTCGATTGAAGTCTCTTTTTCGTCATGGTACTCCGACTAGATCGGCATTTTGGCAGAAATGCTCGAATGTTTATTATTTTTTTTCATGATTCTTAATTTTTGCACTCTTTGTGAATGTCGTCTTTTTTTTCTACACAGTGGAACACATTTTTGTTACGTCTTCTCGGTCTACGAATTTTTTTCTTCTCGATCTTTAATTTATCAATTACTTGATAATTCTTTGCGCCTTGTCTGAGAGACTCGAGGGCAACAGATTCGACGTTAATTGCATTAATTCGTCGCTAAAAATGTTCACTCGTCGATTTTCCCTCGATCTTCTCACTATCTGCTTTCATACTTTCTAGAAGTTAATTTACTAAATGCTAAATACGGTTCAACGGTACGTTGGAATTTGTTATAACTTATGTATAATTTTTTATGTGTGTGTTTGTGTGTTTTTTTAATATACAAATGTACAATTACGGAGAATCCTCTTGAATCCTTTTCTCAATTAACCGGGACATTTGGCATCAGGATTCGCACGATCCAAGCTCGGATCTTCCGTTTTTACCTCCTTGCTGTCTTCGGCAATACTTTTTTTGACTCCTGTGGGGAGAGCTCACATGTAGATTCTTCGGAGATCCGACGGTGACGTTATCATGTTGCACTGCGGACACAACTTCTTCGCACCCTGTAAAACATAAAAATTGCGTTTTTAAGAATTTCGTATAATTATAAATATTTTTTCATTAACTCGAAAATACTCACGAGTGTGTGTAGCCAACATTGCTCGCAATGGACGTGCCAACAGCATACGGACGTCACTGGTTTTTTGTATTGTTCCTGCACAAGTTTATTTCAAATTATTTCAATTAAAATGTAAATTTATCATTGGATAAAAAAATCGTGAACAAATTTAAAAAATAAAAAAATCATCTATCCCTCATCTATTGCATAATTAACTTTTTTATATTTTAATTATTTTTGTTAATAAGTAAATGAATTATTGTCTCAGAGAATCTTTAATAAATAAAATAAATTAAAAAATTTTACTATTGTTCGAATAAATAAAAAATTATTCAAATTATTTTTATTCATGTGTAAATGCATTCTTATAGAAGAAATTTCAAAATTTATTTCAAATTATTTCAATGGAAGAGTAAATTTATTATTGCCTAAGAAAATCCTGAATAAATTTAAAAAAAAATCATCTATTGCATAATTAACTTTTTTATATTATAATTAGTTAGTTAGTTAGTTTATTTTATATTATAATTATTTTTATTAGTAAGTAAATGAATTATTGTTTGAGAGAATCTTGAATAAATAAAAAAATAGAAGAATTTAACTATTGTTGAAACAAATAAAATATTATTCAAATTATTTTTATTCGTGTGTAAATGCATTCTTATACAATGAATTTCGAATGAATAAAAAATAGAGAAATAAAAAATGAGACTCACCATGCAAATGAGACACTTGAAAAGTTGTCCTCGCATCTCAGCCTCGAGTTCCCGAATGCGCCCTCGGAGCGCCTCGACGACGGGTGCATCGACGATGTCCCGTCTGGTCGAGCTGATACCTTCCTCGACCTCGAGATTGAGAGGCGTCGAGCTCGGCGAGTTCGGCGAATTCGCGGTGGTTCCTGGTTCGGGTTTCACCTCGACCTGGGCTCCGTGGGGTTGATCCGGCGGCGTGTGAGGCGTCAGGGGCGCGTTTGGCGAAATTACCGCTTCCCGGAGAGCATCGCGCTCCTTCTGCTCTCTCGGCGTCCCGTCGACTCTCGGCGCTATCACGTCCGCCTCCGAGTACTGAGGTGGACCGAACTGCGCCGCGTCGTCTCCGTCGACGACGAGGTCGACGTCGTCGTCGTCCTGGTTCCCGCCTTGGCCGCCCCCGCGATTACTCGACGTCGCGAGACCGACGGCTGAATCGAGTTAAAAATAAATTGTAAAATTCTTGAACGTTATAAATCACGCAGCAAATATTTTTTAATTTAGGTAAATTTCCTCATGAATAATTGAATAAAAATCAAAAATTGCTATCAACGTAAGAGAAAAAAATGTGTGTAAAATGAATTTAATTACAAAGAGAATGAAAAATTTACCGGAAAATCCACCGACGAGCATCGAAGTCGCTCGGACTCGTCTCTGACCGGCCCATTCGTATTCCTCGAAGCTCTCGGCGTCGCCCTCGACGTCGACTTCCTCCTCGTCGATACCTCCAGTTCCGGGATTGTGCCTGGACGGATTCGGACCGCCGTTGTGCTTGTTCAAGCAACGCTCGACGTGCTGATTGAGCTCTTCCGGGGAGCCCGACAATCGCTCGCTGCACACCGGACACGCTGGCTCCTCCGCTTTTCTTTTCCTGTTCTTCACGCGGATTCTCGCCTAAATTTCGCATCGTTAAAGTACACCGAAAAATTTTCGAAATAAAAATAATCGCTCAACAAACGCAAATTAATAAATAAAATTTCGTAAATTTTAACGTTTCGTTTTAAAATTTTAAACAAAAATCTCAAACTTGAATTTTTAGTAAAAAATTATATTTTAATTTTCTAGTCATTTTCTATTCAATGAATTAAAATTATAAAAAAATTGATCAAATTAATTCTCATTAAACATATTTAATAAAATTCGCCGAGTTAAAATCAGACACCGCAAAAATACTCAAAAAATATAAATCCGTAAAAAAGTGAAAATAAAATTTAATTTTTCTCAATCAATAAAAAAAAATTTTTTTTTTAAATGTCTTACCTGTCGATTGGCTTTGATCCTCTTGTAAGTCTCCCATCTACCCTGGGGCGTGCCGTCCGCAGCTGAAGGCGCGTGTAACATGGGAGTGTGTTGATGTTCCGGATGATGTCCGGTCGGTGGACCGATAGCCGATCGCTGCCTCGGTCGTGAATTACTCGCCGACACTTTGTACAAACGATCGAGCTCCTGGGCAAAGTGTTGCTCAAGCTCCTGCGGTCTCACTGTCACGCTGCACACGGGACAACACGAGGGGTCCGACGGAAATTTCTTTTTGCCTGTTCAACAAAACAACGAGACGCATGAAAAATTCTCTTCCTCTTTTATTTACACTCCAAAAATACAATTTTTCCAAAAATTTATGGACCTTATTTATCATGCAAACAAGAGATTTACCCCGTCAAAAGTCTTTAAAAAAATAGAAACTAAAAAAAATATGAAGACCGATAAGAGTAACGAGACGTCGTAAATCATAGAAGAAAAAAAAATTCCTCGCTGCAAGTGAATGAGGAAAGTTTTCGTTGAAGCAGCTGTGATATTTCACGACATGATATTTGTTTATTTAAGTACGGTAGAGTACGCGAGGGATCGTTTTCGCTGAGTGAGCGACGAGGAGGACGGTAAGAAAAGAATCTCATCTCAATTTCAAACTATGAGAGAGACTTTTCGGCTATGATAGTCGACACGCGTTCAACCGCTCCTTGTTTCATCAACGCACGGACCGAGAGAAAAGGTTATATATTCATATTTAAGTCCCGAGCCAAACAAAATAACCCTCGAGCCATCCGGAAGTCCCTTACGGATGATACTCGTCGTGTATTTTCACAGGCCTCGAAAGAATTCTTCGCTCCCGTCCGAGAAGAAAAATGAACGATATAAACGGGACGCTGATAGGAAACATTTGGTGGTTCCGAAAATCTGCGTCGGAGATCCGAAAAGAGTTGACGGACAAAAATAAGATTGATATAATTTTAAAGATATTGGACATTGTAAATTACATTATTTAATTTGCAATTTTAAACAGATTTATCTTATTAAAATCGTTTGAGGGTTTGAAACTATTTTTCTTCTTTTTGCTGAGCTTTTTTCCTCATTCTTGATCCGGGACTCTTATTGAGAAGAATTTGGTCGGTTCGGAATCTGTGTCGGAGATCCGAAAAGAGTTGACGAACGGAAATAAGATTGATATAATTTTAAAAAAATTGTAAATTGTAAATAATATTATTTAATTTGCAATTTTAAAGAGATTTATCTTACTAAAATTGTTCAAGCGCTTGAAACTATTTTTTGGTCTTCTTTTTTGTGAGCTTTTTTTCTCATTCTCGATCCGGAATTTTTATTATTGAGAAGAATTGGGTCGCGGTTCCGAATCTGCGTCGGAGATCCGAAAAGAGTTAACAAACGAAAATAAGATTGATATAATTTTACAGAAATTGTTAATCCTAAATTACATTATTTAATTTGCAATTTTTAAGACACTTTTATCTTATTAAAATCGTTGAAACGTTTGAAACTATTTTTTGGTCTTTTTTCACTGAGCTTCTTCCCGAGAAGAATTTGATCGGTTCCGAATCTGCGTCGATCCGAAAATATTTGACAGACGAAAATAAGATTGATATAATTTTAAAAAATTGTAAATTGTAAATTTCATTATTTAATTAGCAATTTTAAAGAGATTTATCTTATTAAAATCGTTGAAGCGTTTGAAACTATTTTTTTGATCTCTTTTACTGAGCTTTTTCCCTCATTCTCGATCCGGGACTCTTTATTGAGAAGAATTTGATCGGTTCCGAATCTGAATATTTGACAGACGAAAATAAGATTGATATAATTTTAAAAAATTGTAAATTGTAAATTACATTATTTAATTAGCAATTTTAAAGAGATTTATCTTATTAAAATCGTTGAAGCGTTTGAAACTATTTTTTTGTCTTTTTTACTGAGCTTTTTCCCTCATTCTCAATCCGGGACTCTTATTGAGAAGAATTTGGTCAGTTCCGAATCTGCGTCGGAGATCCGAAAAGAGTTGACGAACGAAAATAAGATTGATATTTTAAAGAGATTGTAAATTGTAAATTATTTAATTTGCAATTTTAAAGAGATTTATTTTATTAAAATCGTTCAAGCGTTTGAAACTATTTTTTTGTCTTTTTTACTGAGCTTTTTCCCTCATTCTCGATCCGGGACTCTTATTGAGAAGAATACCGAGTGAAATTCCGGCAAAGTTTTCGGCTCGCATCGAGGAAGAAAGGAGAGTATTGCTTTTTGCATACGCGTATATCCGACTCTTTGTCCTCGAAAAAGGATTCTTTCGTCGTGATCTTTCTCTTTTTCTTTCTCTCGAAAGTTTCAACCCTCCAGTCCTCTTCCACTTTCATCCCTTACTATCCTCTCCTTTTTTCCCTATTCAATTAAGTGGAGAAGCAAATTTATGTGCTCCTGTCGGCCTCTCGATCTCCCGAGTTCTTCTTCTCACATTTTTTCCCCTGGAACTAAGAACGGAAGGAGTCCTCGAATTTCGGTTCATCCCTTCAAAACGTCAAAATTCTCAGGAAAATTAAAAAATTGATAAATGATTATCGAAAGAAAACAATAATTCACAAAAAAGAAAATTAGATAACTAATGTGAACAGATAAAAAGTACTAAAAATACAATCAACAGAAATACAAGAGATTGGAGTATACGAGACTCAGATTACATTTTAAAATACGCCGTAAGGCCATTTAAACTTTTTTTTCACCGTGTTTGCAGGATCCTCGTAATTAATGGAAAATAAAGGGCAACAGAGGGCAGTTCGGCCCTTTTTTACCCAGAGAGAATTTTCTCCTTGTCTCCTCGAGGGTGTGAATTGCAGCTCGTTTCTCGCGAATGTTTCTCACGAGTTTTCAACAATCGTTTTGCCAAAGAATGGAAAAAAGCTCAGCCTTCCCGGCAATTTTTCCTTCTCTCTCTCTCTCTCGGCCTCTCCTTCCTTTTTTTTATCTCCGTGGACGATACGAGAGGTCGTTAATGCTTTTTAAAAAGTATTTCGCGAGAAAAAGGGCGCGAATAAGGCAGTTACCATAACCGCGCTATCATTTACACTCAGCGTCTCGCAATCTCGCTCTCTCCGTCTCTCTCTTTTCACCAAGCGCATTTTATAAACGCGGCTTTTCCCTTTTTTCCGCTCTCCTCGCTCCGTGCGGTTTTCCGCGAGAAAAGCCGAGACGCTTTTGTAATACACCCGATGAGAAAAGCTCCTTGGGATACAGCGATTTCGTATCTTTAATTAAAAAGACTCTCCTCCTTTTTCGTCGCTCTTGAATGGCCATTAAGACAGTCGGAGCGAGAAAAAAAGATGATAAACATTTCTCTTGGAATAATTTTTTTTTTTATATAAACAAATATTTTTAAATTTTTAAATAAAAAATAACAAAATTGTTATATTAAAAAGTTCGTGTATGATCATCGAGAAGTAATTTGTCATTATTAAATTCTTGCTCTGTGAGTTAAAAAGAAAGTCGCGTCATCTGTTTTGTCCTAAATATTTATTTATGTCTCTAAATAGTAACGGAACCCTTTCTTTTCGTCGGCGAGCCCATCACGCGTTCACTAATCCGGATTTAATTAAATAACCGGCGCCCTTTCTCCCTTTATCCGGACACTTTTGCTCTTTGTGGTTGTCTGACGGATCTTTCTCGCTGCTCTGTGTCTGATTTTACACGGAAATGTCAATATTTAGTGAAATAATTTATTTAAAAATAAATTTTTTAGTTCTATCAAATAACAGATTATTATCGAAAACGTAATTCAAACAATTACCGAAAAATCCAGTGCACGCAATGACAAGAAAGATTAATAATTGAGAGGGAGAACATGGAAGCCTCGTACAGCCGGTTTAGGCGTGAAACGACCGTTTTATTAATAACTTGAGCCTCCAGGGATAACACGGCGAAACGAGAGGGCTAACTCTTAACAATTATCCGGCTTGCTCCGTACCGGAACATCTCCTCGTAATGAAATCATAACGGCTGTCGTTCCGAGGCCTCTACGTACACACACGCGAATTCAAATTCTGCATCTTCATTGTATGATTGTATTACGTCAAAGAATTTACATGTCCACCTCAATTTTTAACGTTGCAAAAATATTATTTTTAAGAATCATGAAAATAAAAATTAATGTATTTACAACTAAAATGTGATTGAAATATTATTATATTGTGGATTTAAATATTTAGGTCGCGTAATTAGTTTTTCAGAAATAGTAGATTATTCCAACATGTTCGTTAAGTGCATACAACTATATATTTTTCAACTTGATTCGTTGTAAATTATTGTACAATTAAAGTACTGGAGATATGGTTAATTGAACACTCTCCATCGTGAATGGGACTACATGTAAAACATGATGTACTCGACGATATTTTTATTCCTACCGATTAACTACTATTTACAATCGAAAGATTTTATCGTGGTAATTATACCCTATCGTATATATTCCGAGTGTATTGGATTGCTTACTAAATTTACCATGCACGTAACTCGACTTCAAAAAAGCACCAGTCGACACTATCTTTTAGTGATTTTTCCAACGATACGACTTCTTAAACAATAATTAAATAAATGAAATAAATAAACAAAAAAATTGTTTTATAATTCTCAAAATTTGTCTACTCAACAATGCTAAAAAACAATATCCAATCTGTATAACAATATTGAGCAGACAAATTTTGAGCAGAGATCTGGTTCTGCCAATTGTAACGTATAAAAAATTATATATTAATTACATTACATTAATTCATATTTTTTATATTCCTTGACATAACGAGAGAAATTCGCAATATTTTGCACTAATATAATTTTCCATTATTTACGTACAATTTGTATCATTTTTTAAATAAATTATAACGTATAAAAAATTATATATTAATTACAAAATGATACAAATTGTACGTAAATAATGTAAAATTATATTAGTGCAAAATATTGCGAATTTCTCTCGTTATGTCAAGGAATATAAAAAATATAAATTTTTCCTCATTTTTCGCGAAAAGAAAAAATAGATCGCGCGTATTAAAAAAATCGAGTTGCTGCGCGGCGAATGGGAGGAATAATAATTTGTGCGTGGTTAGGGTGAGAGTGGCTGACGGGGAATCAAAAGGCAAACGTTATTGAGAGCTTGCGGAGGCCCCGGTCATAAGTTCGGCAGTTAGGGATGTAAGAGGCCTCGTTCCACTTTCCTGCCAACTTTATACGATGTATACGCGTAGCTATACAAGTTTATATACCTTATATATTACACTAGTTAATGTATATAGAAAGATGTTCGAGAAAAGGAACGAGCACCCTGGCGGCATACGTTCCATCGCTTTTCCTCTTTCTCATTTTCTTCATCCCTCTCTCTCCCTCTCACTTTCTCTCCCTCTCTCTCTCACCCCCGTGTGCTTTCCCTCGAATTTCACAAGATTATCGTTCAAGGAGGGTACACACTTGAAACGAGAGATATGTGCGGTGGAAAGGGTAAGGATCCGGTAAGGAAGAGAGAGGGAGAAATGAGAGTCCTTTCATGCATACCAGAGTATCTCCTCGTCGCGCATGTCCTCCTTATTTCTTTCTCCTTCCTTCACTTATTTTTCTCTCTTCTTCCTTTTTTCCTCTGCTCCTTACACATTTCCCCTTTCCCTTACCGGGAGATGAGACGTTAAATTTTTCTCGCGTATCGTAACGCAATCGCTTGAATTACGAGAAGAGGGAGAGAAAAAAATGCACGCTTGTTTTATGCACCACAAGCGAATTTAATGGCTCCTTATGTACGAGAGCACGTGTATTCTTTATCGCGGAATCGAGTCAGCTTGTAATCGCTGTAATTGAGATCTACCAAATGTTTTCTTTCGTGCTTTTATTTCCTCGCGTTTTTCGCTCGATTACATAAATCGTTGACGAAGGAGGATAAATATTCGATAACTTTTCGATTTTGTGCACTTTCGTTATTTATATATAAAAATTTTGAAAAATGAGAATTTTTTTTTTCCTCGAATATTTATCGCTCGGACGACAAATTGTCGCGACTCTTAATCTCTTCGACGGCGGACGTGTTTATTCCGGAACGAGACGAGTGTCTAGTTCAACGGCCTAGCGATTAAATAAGGATCCTCGAGGGAGGGAAAAGGAGATTCACTTTTTCTCTCCCGTTCTGCGAGAGACGAGAAGGGAGACGGAGAACGCTGGAGCGAGATTTGAACCAGGGGATAAATATCAAAGAGGGATCGGTTCGTGTTTTTTCTTTTTTTTTCTTTTTGAGGAAAAAGTCGAGCGACGCTAATCTTTCCTTTGGCCGATGTGCAGACTCACGCGTCACCGCGTTTACTCGCTTGCCAAGCTTCGTTTTCGTCTCTCATATAGACATTCCTTGACCCCCTGCCGTCGCCCTTTTCCTCTCCCTCCACGTCTCTATCTAACATTTCTCTGATATTCCCTTCCTTCCTTCCTTCGCTTCTGTCTTTATGCTCCCGTATATAGCAGCTCGAATGTTGAATCGCGAGAAAACAAGCTCCCGCGGTACTTACGATCAACCCTGAGAGAAACTTCTCTCCTTGATATCTCTCGCACTTACAGAGTAATCGCGGATTGCATTTTATTCAGACTCCACAAATTTTTATTGCTCTATAATAAAATCCAATTGATTTTTTACCTCTTAATTTCTGGGAGTTTCTCGAATGTCCGATGGGAGTGAAATAGTAAAAAAATGGGAAAAGAATATTAACTGGAAGATTGGAGGATAAAAGCTTCAGGAAAAAGCAAAAGTGTAAAAATATTTGGTTTGATCGTAAGAATATAAAACGTTATTGACATACTTCTTTTTTTTGTCTCTTGCACTTTGAGAACAATCGAAGATTTCATTTTATTTAAATTTCATAAATTTTTATTGTACGATGAAATTCGTTTTATTTTTTTCTTATAAGAAAATACAACGTTATTGACATAGGGGAGGGGGGGGGGGGGGCAAAATGGGGTACTTAAGAAAAATTTCCGATTCCAAGGGTTTAAATGTGCTGAATTTTTTGTTT
>JAPYYX010001534.1:0-24364 GCA_030522605.1 Cremastinae sp. B BG-2022a | reverse complement strand
GCAAACTCGGAGAAAAAGAGTAGCGGTAGCTCGAGAGCGTACAGTTGACGTTCCGTAAATGTACTTGCCTCGAGTCTCTACCGCGACTCTTGATACATAAACAACCTTCAAAAAAATTATAATTTTTAATTATAATTTCTTCGAAAAATTATAACAATTGTAAATAAATAAAATTGTTTTATCGGTTGTAGGATGTTACAGTTGGCGCGTCATACCGAGGAGGCCCGTTCAAATTTCGGGACAATCCCCAGGCCTGGCAATTCCAAGCACCAGTCGAGCTGTCTCGGCAGGGAGCAGGAGCGTGATGGATCGGGAAACTTGTTCATCCCCAAACTGGACCCACCCACGGGGTTCACCGACTCGCATGAGTTAAGCGAGGCCGAGTGCGACCTCGATCGTGGTCGTCCGCGAGGCGGTAGCCAACGACATATTCATGACTTCGTTATTACGGTGTAAATAAATGTCAAAACGTGTTAAAAAGAAAGAAGAAAAAAAAACGTAAGGAAAAAGAAAATACGAAAAAAAACGACACCAACGCGATCCCTTTCCGCCTTTCGCCGACGAGCCCTGCCAAATTTTTCATCTCTTTTCAAATTTTTCAACACTTGTTCACGCACACACGAGAGAAAAGACGACGGACGAAACGAAAAATTATATAATCGACGAATAAACAAGAGGTAACAACGAACGCGAGCGCAGCCATCGTTCAACATTTTTTTAACCACGTATTGTGATCAAAATAATTTTTCGTTCGATCCCGAGACAGATATACACGATACAAAAAAACAAAAATAAAAGAACAGTCTCTCTATCTCTCAACTTTATCTCCTGTTGATATATCGCATATACTTTATGATAATAAATTATTTACCGATCGACAACGCGAACGAGAGATTTGAAGAATGAAAAATATACAATCGAGGAAACGAAACGGATTATACAAGAAAAAAAAATACACGGATTCGACACTCTTGTGTTTTAGTCAACTATGTAGATTATTTGTATTCTATTTACTTTGTAAAATATACAATATTGATTCGAATATAAACATTTTTTTATTATTCACCTAAAATCCTTCGCTCTAACTATTATTTTTTAATTATAAGTAATTATAATTATAATAAATTATTATTTATTGAATTATTAGAATTTTAAAAAATGTCTTGAGTCGAAGATCAATTAAATATTGGCGCGCTTTGAAAATTCCGCTAGGTGGCTAAAAGATGCGCGCGACGTAACGTCGAGGGGTGGCTTATCGGGGCTCTATTTTAGACATGCGCGAAGCTTTTCTACCCTCGAGATAATATGAGCGGCGGTGTTTACGGTGGAGGTAAAAAATGCCGGCTACAATTTTTTCTCGAAATAATTGATAATATTAGTCGGTTTATGTTTAAAATTGAAGATTTAAGTGGCGCGAGTGAATGAGATATTCGAGACGAAATTTTTCTGATTACTTTCGCAGATGAAGTCGGTGCGATCATATTCGACGTTGGACACCAGAGTCTGCGAGTCGGCTATGGCGGAGAGGATAGCCCGAAAGCGGAAATCCCGACGAGCCTCGGTGTGTGGGACGACCCCATGGAGATGAACGAGCCCGGTCAGCCACCCAAAAAACGATACAATATTGACGTCACCGCTATTCAAGTCAGACGAAAAGGTAAACAACCCCTGACAGCATCCTATATAAATAGACATATATCCTATACATAGGTAATATAAAAATATTATCATATAAATTAGTTCGAATTTCGTATATTAACATTTTTGTCATCTTCACATATAAAAATGTATTTATATATAAAGGGTGGTACAAATGTGAAAATTTGACCAGTCACTGATAATAGAAGTCTGATGCTTTTCTGCAAACTCAATTCACTAAATCGTTTAAAAGTTATAATAAATTGAATACTACACGTATTTTTATGCAGAATCATCGAAAATGAATTTATAATAAATTATAAATACATATCGAAAAAACGGTAGTAATTACTTTGTAAATTTTTTCTCAAGACATTTAAATATTAAAGAATCTTTTTGCCAAATTTCAGTAACTTGTACTAAACAGTTTTTAAGAAATTATTCACTTATGACAAAAAAACGAATTTTCCTCTCTAACAGTACATAAAAATTGATTAACAATGAGGTTTTGTTGATAATTTTTTTCTTCTATTTGTACACATAAAAATGTTAATAACCGAGTTTAAACAATTTTGTCGAAAATTTTTGTTTTTCAATTGTTTATACAATAAATAAAATTAAAATTATTGATGAAACATTAGAAATCTATTGAGTATCCTTCTATATATCATTATAAAGAATGTCTATTTTCCAACAAAAAAACAAAGACTAAATTTTACTTTTTCTCTTTCAGACATGGAAATAGTAAGCATGATGAAAGATGGCATGATAGAAGAGTGGGATATGTTTGAGCGATTAGCGGAATACACGTACAAGCAGCGTCTCCATGCACTTCCGGAGCATCATCCAATTTTAATGACGGAATGCCCGTGGAACACGCGAGTCAAGAGGGAAAAGCTTCTGGAGCTGATGTTCGAAAAATTCAATGTTCCTGCTATGTATATTTGCAAAAACGCGGTTTTGGCGGCCTACGCGAATGGGAGATCGACCGCGATGGTCGTCGATAGTGGCGCGACCCATACGAGCGCCGTTCCTGTTCACGATGGCTACGTAATCACCCAGGGCATCGTAAAAAGTCCTCTCGGTGGTGATTTCCTTACGATGCAGTGCAGACAGTTTTTTGAGGACAAAAATATTGAACTGGTGCCCGCTTGTCTAGTCGCTAACAAAGGTTCGTTATTTGAAGCAATTTTTTTTCAACAATTCCTATTTTTATTTATTCATATTATTCAAATAACTTTTTAACATAATTTAAAAATTTTTTTTGTTTTTTATATTTTTAGATTGATTTTAATTAAAAATTTTTAATTCAGAAATAGTGAGAGAACGCGAGTCACCTCGCTGGACAAAAAAAGCAGGTCCGACCCCAACGTCTTCCTGGCTGGCGTACATGGTGCGTGAGCTCGTTCAAGATTTTCAAATGAACAGTCTTCAAGTTTCCGATGGCCCTTACGACGAGGACGTGGCGAACGCTCTACCAATGAAACATTATGAATTCCCGACGGGTTATAATGACGATTACGGTTCAATAAGGCTCATGATACCCGAAGCGCTCTTCGATCCCAGCAATGTCAAGGGCGTCGGAGCAAGCATCCTCGGGGTCGGCCCTCTCGTCACGACTAGCGTCGGAATGTGCGACATGGACGTGAGACCGGTACTAATTATTCTAATAAGAATTTGTTTACAAAAATAATTTTATAAAAATTTCTTTTTAATTTCTTAATTTTTATAAAAATAATTCTTATAAACATTTATTTTTATCCATTAAAAAAAATAATTAAAAATGAAAATTAAAAGAATTTGTTTAATGATGAATTGAGCAAGAGTTTGATCTCGTTAAAAGTTTTATTAATTCAAAAACAATAAAATTTTTAGAGTCTCTACGGAAGCGTCGTAGTTACTGGAGGAAATTCCTGTCTTCAAGGATTCAGTGATCGTCTGAATAGAGATTTGGTCACGAAAACGCCACCGGTAATATTTATTTTAATAATTTTCTTTTTGAATTTAATTAAAAATAATTTGGTCGTTCTTAAACAATTGAATTGCGAATCGATATTTATTGCAGAGTATGAGACTGAAAATAATAAGTGCAAACAGTTCGAGCGAGAGACGTTACGGAGCTTGGATCGGTGGCTCGATTCTGAGCTCGTTGGGCTCCTTCCAGCAGATGTGGCTCTCTCGCCAAGAATACGAGGAATCAGGTAAGCTCATACTAGACAGATGCGCCTGAAGCTTCGAATTTTTCACCTCCTCATCGACCAACGTGGGAAAAAGATTGAAAGTTGGAAATGAATCCTTCTGAATGAAATCAAGGATTAGGCCGGGAAAAAAAGAGTGCCAATGAACTTAATTTTTTCAATTACTTGTAATCATAAACTTTCGAATAACGAACAGGAAAACAGTGCTATAAATATACTAAACCACAAACAACGATGTTCCTACGAAGACAATTTAATTTAAGTACGTAAAGAGAGGAAAAAAGCAAAAACAAAAAATACTGTAAAATATATAATTCATATTTTGTAACCGGACGATTTCACTCGAGTATAAACTTCACTGTAACATCAACAGGCATCGAGCGAAAATTAATAATCTTACATATCAGAAATTGTAGAAAAGTTGAAAAAAAAACGAGGGGAATGAACCGCAAAAAAAAATCTTACTATCGATTGCCAATGTAATCAGTGAATTGAGAACACTGAAAAATGCTTTTGGAATGTATCCACTTTTCTGATCTGATAAGTATGATAAACATTGGACTATTATTCTTATCATTACTGTACATATACACAATGCTTATCCTCGTGTGTGCTTAATGAGAAAGATCAATACATTTTAATTTTCTCCATTTCACGCCACGGTGCACTACTCTAAAATACAATTTTGAGGTGAGCGCGTTTGTTTTGGTCTTGAGAGATTTTCTTTATCGAAGAGAAAGCCTCAGTCAAAAAAACTCATCAAGACTGACACGAGCGTCATAGTAAAAAAATATTTCCCTTCAATCGTTATCTGCAACTTCGTTTCCACGGGATATGGCAACCTGGGAAATGTTTTTCTTGATTGCGCAATTCGTTTTTTTATGTTTTTTTCAATATTTCGGTAAATATATTACAACCTCCACCAAAATCCGGGGAGGGCGGGATTTATAGTTTTTTAACCCCTAAAAACAATGGTGAAGATAAATCTCGACCCTCGCAAAAAATTATGAAGTTTTTGAGAATAATTGTCAATAAATTTTTATCTCTGAATTGTAACATCATGAAAATATTTACAGGCAGAAGTTTTATGTAATTTATATGATTTGTATAATTTATGCGTGGGTGGAATTTAAAATTTAAAATGTCCCAAAAGTCATTTCTACCCCTCCAGGACTGAAGTTATAAAATATATATTTACCAATATTTTTAGTATCGGAAATCGAGTTGAATATTCTACTAATTTGATTGTCTGTCGCGATTTATTTACATTACGTTTAGTTTTCTTTTTTTCGCTTTTTTTCATTTCCCGAGACACCGCGGGCCTCAAGAGGTCAGTCAGTGTGCATCGGACTCGGCGAACACTGAGGATCAACGGTCATTCTCGAAACTTCGAATAATCATCGAATCGGTTTTGGCAATTTGCATATCTCCTGGTGCGCCATTATTGAAATCCAACCGGAAAGAGCGATTCCCAACGCGTCTGACATGCTCACGATTCCCAGCGAGACTTTCAAGTCGTTGGACGGTACCTTGAAGGTGAAAAGATGATTTTATTATTATTTGATTATTTTTTTCACGATAATTTACGATAATCATAGTTTAAAAATTTTTAATTAAAAATTTAATTTTCTTGATTTTTTTTAGGTTTTTTAGGAAGTTTTTCCACTTTTTTTACCTCTTCTGCCATTTTGTAGAACGTATTGACGTAAGCTCCACCACCGAGAAGACCTTCCCAGAAAACGAGTCCAAAAACGATCCAAATACTCGGCATGTAGAAGAAAATACTCTCAGTCACGAACAAAATGACGTTTATAAACTGGAAGAAAAATTAAAAAAAAAATAGATTCCGAGCAAGATATAGACAAAAAAAACATAAGATACGTGACAAATAAAAGATAAATAATGGAAAACAAAATATTTATTCGTTTCGACGAATTCCACACGTTCCGCCGATAATGAATGAACCAAGTAGCGTCAATACATAAATGAGAAAGAATAACAAAAGATGTCGAAAGACATTATGACTCGTTGTTTTATTCTTTTCCCATTTTTTTCAAAAAACAAGTTATAAAGTTTCTTTCCACTGATAAAACAAATAATCACCTGGAACACTGACATGAGCCAGATTTGCTTGAAAGTAATAAATGAGGCTGAAGATCGGGAGATAAAGACGCCAATCTGATAATCAGCCTGCAGCCAGCGATACTGATTCTCGTGGCTCAACCAAATATTATCGAACTGTATAAGTTCGTACTGAAAAAAAAAAAATTTATGAATTTCCATAAATTTTTTAATTAAATTTTATCAAAATAAAAGCAAATTGAAAAGTCTCACCAGTCCCTGATTGATGAAATATTCGAACAGATAAACGAGTCCGAGTGGCACGATATATTTG
This sequence comes from Cremastinae sp. B BG-2022a, assembly GCA_030522605.1. NCBI lineage: Eukaryota > Metazoa > Arthropoda > Insecta > Hymenoptera > Ichneumonidae > Cremastinae sp. B BG-2022a. Next base: position 18,133 of record JAPYYX010001534.1, on the reverse strand, counting down.
ACAACTTTAGGAACAAGAGCGAATTTTTCTCGCAAGCTTTTGGGAGGAACTTTGATTATTTCCTCCTGGCTTTCGAGAGCGTATTTAGCGACGGATTTTTCCTCGTGAGGTTCGACCATGATCATCCAGAAGGCGATAGCCTGAGTGACCGGGATGACGAGCATCACGAGAAGCGCGTCCTCCGTCGACATGATAATCCGAAGACCAACGTAGGAGAAAGCACCGATGATTCCTGCTCCTCCTGTACCCGAGGACCAAGCCGTTATCCCGTCCTTTCCGTACTTGTGGCTGTGACTTATCATCGTCGCCTCGCCGAAGCCCGCCGAGATCGACGTGAACACGACACCCAGTATCGTGACCCATTGCGAATCCGCTCGAGAAACGGCCACGAAGCTCAATATCGAGAGTGTCACGCAGGTCCCGACGCGAATGCTAAAAATTTTCTTCGATCCTTCATTCTTTATCAAGAAAAGTATTAAAGCATGGAATGACAATTTTTTGATGAAATATTATATTGAAAGATAAATTAATATAGATAGATAAAAAGAGCAATCACAAAATTCTCCACAATATTTATCATGAAATAATTGAATTTATTAATAAATGATTGAATTTAAAAAAAATTATGGTGTATTCATGTGAATCAAATGAGTGAAACGCTGATCGTGTTTTTCGTGGGAATTTTTGGATTAATTTGAATTGAATTTACTGATAAAAAAATCATGATTACTAGTTCATTAATCGATTTATTACTGAATAAATAAATTCTCATGAAAGACAACCGGCTCCATTTTTCTGATTGAAACGAGTATACGATAATTTTTTAAACATCGATATTGTTAAAACAATTAATGAAATCAAGTAATTTTTTTGCGCGAATGCTCCCAATGATGGAACATTTTTGGTTGGAATACAAGAAATTGCTTATCAACAAAAATATGAACAACAATCATTAAAAACGTAATTGAACTTACTTTACGTAAAACGGTAAGAACGGAGATAGAAGTTTTGCAATTAGACTTGGCAAAATATCGGCCAATAAAATAGCTCCTGTGGACACTGCATTGCACTCACGCGACGTTGAATTCGAGACGGTTGCATTATCTGCGATTTCTTCCTTGTGCGTCTGTCGAAGGAGATAAGTTTACATTTTCAACGAACGGAAATATGGGAATAAAAAAAATAGAAAAAAAACTCACATCCTGGCCGAATCTCGATTCCAGGATGTCGTAGGCGGCGCTTAGCATAACGACGTATCCATAATTGTTGCACAGCCCGAGCAGCCAAAATGCTACGAAATTTCTCCATCTTACGATCCTGGCTTCGCGTTCAGGTATTGCCAATTCTTTTTTCGTCGAACCTGCGAAAATTATAATCACCCGACTTTTATACAGAATTTATTATGTCTTGATCGATACAGTCTCTAATTACATTTTATAAATTTATTTTTAAAAAAAGTTTTATTCGAAGTCCCGAACGGATAAAAAAATGTTCATGCGACTTGGAAAATCGTGTTTTAGAAAAACGAGAAGCCGTCAGATGCAGTCGATGTATTCAACAACAGATGAGCATGAAAGCCTTGAGAGATAATCCGTTATCTCGTGTTTGATGAGATATATACACGAGCGAGAAGGAAGACCATTCGACATGTCTCGTCGAAAATTCTAAATAGTGCCTTACTGAAAGCGCTGCGTTGCATAAATAAATAACGCCGAAGTTGCATAAATCTTGAACGTCCACGTGTCTACGTTTGTGTGTTCGTACAAATAACATTTCAATTACGAATTCTTAAAGACTCGAATCATCAGCGTTTTTTTTTGTATGAAAAAAAAGTTTCCGGTAAAGCTTGTATGTAAAAGACGTAATCTCGTTTTTTTTAATTCCTGATTATCGTTAATTACACATAAAATTATTTTCTCTCGTACCTGTCGTTCATAATTAACGAGAAAAAATATTCATGGTAACATAAATAAGAACGGTAAGGATATACTGGAGATAACTCGAAACGGTTGTAAAATTCTGACAATTTGACCATTCACTTATAATCGAACTCTAATTCTTCTCTGCAAAAATTTCAACTCAATTTTTCTGCCAAATTTGAATAATTTGTACTAAACAATTTTTAAGGAATTATCTACTTATTACAAAAAAAAACGAATTTTCCATTCTAGCAATACGTAAAAATTGATTAAAATGATGAGGTTTTGTTGATAATTTTTTTCTACTATCTGTACACATAAAGAAATGTTAATAACCGAGTTTAAACAATTTTGTCGAACATTTTTGTTTTTGAACCGTTTAAGCAATAAATAATATGAAAATTGTTGATGAGACATGAGAAACCTTTTAAGTATCATTCTGAATATCACTATTAAAAATTTCAACTTTCTAACAGAAAAACAAAAACTAAATTTTAATAATTCAATATGGAAGTCATTTCGATCAAGAATTATACCTCCAGTTCATCCTTAAAAAAATTAATTAAGAAAATATTTAAAAAATGAAACTAAAATTTGAAGTTGTCGTCTCCAGCTGCATGTATCCGGATTTTAATTATATACGGAATGTAAATCGGAAGTAAGCCATGTAAAAAGCGTCTCTTCCTCGATTGTTCGCAAAGTGTGTCACGGGCGGGAAAAAAAGATGATCGAGGGGAGTCCTTCGCTCTCTTAACGAAACTTGACTACCATAAAGAGACAAGGGAAAAAATGATAATCGAAATTCCTCGCACGAATGAATCTGTTAAGAAAGCGAGAGTATCATACTAATTCGTGCTTACGTTAACCTCGAAGTAACACGCGACATTGGCTTGGAGAAATATTAAAAACAGTCAATGTCAGGCGCGATCGTTTCTCCTATTCCGCCGACCGATCTTCTAATTTTCAATGAAATCGATTCATCTATTTCTATTGTTATTAATGGATTTTTAGTTGTCATAATGGACTCCTAGTTGTGATAAACGACATTGCTCGCTGGGCCTGCGATATCTGAACCGTTTGTGAAAAAAAATGAATAAAATAATTTTTTTCCTGCGGTCATTGACTCTTTTCGTATACCATTGAAACGCGAATTTCATAAAATTGATATCGTGAATTAGTAATATTGATTCGAAACAGCTCGGGAGTGGACGATTCGAAGATTTATTTCTGTCAATCAAATCAATCGAAGAAATCGAATGGGTCATCGTCGAAGGAGGAAGAAAAAATGGAAAGAACAAAAACAATGCTGATGATGACAATAAAATCGTAATACTCAAGGCGATTTACGATTCGATGGACAAATGTTTTTTTTATCGCTAATTGATTGCATCAACTATGTAGATTGAAAGATATATTCTCTGTATATCAGGATCAAGTGACAAAGTCAAATATGAACTACGTCGAATCTTTGGCGATTCCTCGAATTCAGATGGGTCTGGAATATTTTATTCAACTATGTTATATTTGCTCTCCGAGAGGAATGATGCGATTCGGCAAAAAAAAGACCTTTCGCGAAGTAAGTCAAAGATAATTGAATTGAAGTGACAATATGTAGGTCAGGTAGACGTGGAGCAATAAAGTTCATTTACATCGAAAATCTTTACGACCTGTCTTCTCCCATCCATTTACCTATTTGTTTAACTATACTGTCTGTAAGATCCTCAACAAAATTAATTTTTCATAAATAATAATTAATTATATTCTTGTATAATTAATTATGCATAAATAATTGCCAATAAAAATAATTTTGGGGCTCCATATTATAATTAAACAACACTTTCATATTATTTGTGGTTTGTACAATAAAATAAAAAATAAATTTTAATTTCAGACGATGAAATTTTGAGAGAATCGTTGTCCGACGCAAAAAAGATGAAATTGCGTTTTTTGCGCTGATATTCACAAAGTAATTGTTGTAGGATTGTCGCGCAATTTTCATGAAAACTTGATTCCTTATCTCTACTTTACATGTATTTGTCTACATTATGCAATTTTTTAATGAGTCAAGAGCACTAATCTCAAAACTCGCGTAGAATTTATTACAACACAGAAAATATTTTGTTTTCGCGCTCGGGATTTTTTTAATTACATAGTGCGTCATTTGCCAAAACGAGACGTAGACAACATGAATACAAATATATAATTGCCACGTCACATTTTTTGTCGCGATCTTTTTAAAAAATCCGATATTTAGAAACATATTTTGTTACTCAGTACATTAAAAAATTTTCTTCGAAATCCGCAAAAAATTCAAAATCAACTCGTCTCACGGAATGAAAAATCTGATCAACGGTCGTGAATAGTAATTTCTCACGGGGTCATCGAGTAAAAATTAAACCAAAAATAAAATTCGGTCAAATCAATCGAAGAGAATGCCAAAAAAAAGAAATTTAAAAAATGAATTATTTCAATTGCTACGTCGGGGATTCGACCTTCCTCGATATAAAAATAATTTTGCATGTTTAAAAGGAATTATGCAAACTATCTTTAATTCAATCCATAGTTACCTAGAGCTCTATTGTGAACATGGATCAATTTTTATTTGCAAAATTGGTCACTTTGCGCGACAGGAATCGCATATTCGGTTCATTCTAGATATCAACTATTCAACGAGAATCAAGAAGAATTACGAATAATCAACTAATTTGAGATTCTGGATTGAAATAAAAAATAAACGGAGAAAGACAGCGACTTACCTGACTGAGATTTATGAGAGCAAGAGTCAATGATTTACTGGGTCAACAATTTACTGGGTCAATGATAGGTCACGTACACTGGTGTATTTTTTTTCTTCAATGAGAACTACGAAAAAAAACCCGTTTTTTGGATAAACGAACGCTTATCACAAACTTCATTCACATATGAAGACATGTATTACGTAGACCTTGAAATTAATAAAAAAAACAATTTCCCCGACTTGAATGAATTGTTCGTAGTTTTGTAACATAGCGCACAAATTTAAATTCCATAAAATTTTCAAATTGTTTCGTTGTCGAGCTTGTAATTATGTTCCAAAAAAATTAGAAAAATTTCCATCCTCAAAACTTTTTATATTCAACATTGTACAACACGCCGGTAAAAAAATATTGTGTACAATGAAATAATATCACTGAAACTTGATTTTTTCAAAGTGTAATCACACTTCATAATTACAATTATTTAAATTTAAAAAAAATAATTTTTTGAATTTTACTCTATTTCAACCGTGTTTCTGAAAAAAAAATTATATATTTCGTTGTATTCCGTTTAGTATTTTGTTTGGCCGAAAGAACTTGACAATGGAATAAACTTAAAAAAGCGATTTAAATTTATAACTGGGAGATAAGCTGACACTTTTATCAGCACACTCCGCACGGACCTATATACTGTGTGCTGAGAACGCGAAATAATTTGTCGATTTATTTTTCATAAAAATTCGATTTTCTTACATATTTGTAAAGTGCACTGTACCTTGAGACGAGACTTCCATACCAGCTAATCTCTATAGATTTCTTTATATTTATATATATATGAATTTTGAAATAATAAAAATGGTTATAGTTTAGTTATTTTTTAAAAAACTTGGTCACGATAATCTGGAAGGTAATACGAGTTTTCGTATCCATGCGATACCTGGAAGACTCGTGTCACTTATTTTGGGCAACGTCGCGCACATCCAATCATATCAGTCGTAACAGAGACACTGTGTGTTGGCCCGCGCGTTATACGCGCCACAGGGGACACAACCGACTCAAACCCGCTTCGAAAGCTCCCTCGCCCCCACCCCTGTTTTTCGCGATGGCTCCGGCTAAGTTTTTATACTCTCCGGTTGAACGAAGCGAACGTCATGTTTTTACGTTGGTCACGTTCAACCTTAGATTTTTTACAGACGTTGCATTTTCACTGAAAAAAAAAATGACACAATGATGAAAGATTGAAAAATCACGATCATTACTTAATTAGATGTTGTCAAGCACTGACGCAGGGTGCTTTTGCATAATGCAACATCGCGTCGTCTCCATTGCGCGAACTAATTTCCCAATTAGCTTATTAGATGCAAAAAGGCGCTTTGTTCTTTATGTTTTCGAACCGCGTGCTCGGTTCACGCGGCAACTTTTCATACCAACAGCTGTTCATCGAAAGATGGATGCTGCAAAGCAGACAGCTGTTTACATATACATATTGATGCAGAGAAGAGAGGAGTTTCCACGTGCTCGGTGCTCGGTTGATTTTATTATAGATTGAGTTCGTACGTTTGAAACGAGTCAACGAGAACATTCGCGGTGCTCGCAGTGCTGTGTCAATTTAAACTAAAACTTGCAATTAGAAATATTTAATTATCTTTTCATTTTGACGCAGGATCGCCGTATTTTACAATTTTCGATTTTCTAGTTAGTTATTGAGTGACGACTCATTAACTTATCATATTTTTAGCTTTATCCTCATTGTTTGCATAAGAGAAAATTTATGATTTTCTCAGTAGTCGCCGAAACAAGAGACTCCTTTCAACTAACCTCAATTGGCATTCGTTAAACGATAATCCGCTCAGTGATTAATTCCAACTAAATAATTGGAAGCATCGCATTTTTCTTAATTAAGAAAATGGGCAAAACGTCAAAGGACAAACGTGATATTTACTATAGACGAGCGAAGGAGGAAGGATGGAGGGCGAGAAGCGCGTTCAAACTGCTGCAGATCGACAGCGAGTTTCACATACTCGAAGGTTAATTTTAAATAACACTATTTTAATTCATTTAATTTTTTTCACAAATTTATGTAAGCGATAATAAAAAGAAAGAATGAAGAGTGATCAAATATCTTATGTGTCCAGGGGTAACAAAAGCCGTCGATCTCTGCGCCGCTCCAGGAAGTTGGAGCCAAGTTCTGTCTCGCAAACTCAAGTAAGTATTTAAGAATTTTTAAATAAAATTTCAATCATTCCTTGAATGTAAAACTTTTTTTTAGTATTTTATTCATACAATGATTTTGAAAATCTCAATAAATTATTTGCTAGAAACCATTAATAAGTAATATATAATGTTTCAGAGAAAATCATAAAGATGAAGAGTCTCCGCAGCCAAAAATAGTCGCTGTTGATTTGCAAGCTATGGCTCCCCTTGATGGGGTTGTACAAATTCAAGGAGATATTACGAGTGTGTCTACTGCTACTCGGATAATAGAAGAATTTGGAAATACGAAAGCTGATTTAGTAGTCTGTGATGGAGCACCTGATGGTAAAACTCATCCTTAAGTCAAGTTACATCATCCAATCACTAATTATTTCATTGCTCAGTGTCATATAGGAAAAAAACGATAATACAATAATACAAAGTTTTGCCATGTCTATTTTTTAAAGAGGAATAACAAGTCCCTCTTATTTTTTCCAGACTTTAAAGATATTGAAGAAAACTCTAATTCTCAAAACTTGAACTTTCAAACAATACAATTTTTTAATTATTTCTAACTTAAGATTTTGTTTTTAGTTACCGGACTACATGATATGGACATTTATATTCAATCCCAGTTGCTCCTAGCAGCCTTGAACATAACAACGCACATACTCAGGCCAGGGGGAAAGTTCGTGGCAAAAATATTCCGCACCAAAGACGTTTCTCTTCTGTACTCTCAATTGAAACTGTTCTTTAAAAGAGTCGTTAGCGCTAAACCGAGTAGCTCGAGAAATTCAAGTATAGAAGCGTTCGTAGTCTGTCTCGACTACAATCCGCCCGAGGATTATCAACCGCACATGCTCAATCCGCTTTTGACTCACGAACCCTTGGATATCGAGAAACTAACAGGAGTGAATAGGTAAACGTTTAATAAAACGAAAGTAATGCCCCGTAAACCGGGTAATTCATATTATTCTATTTTGTAGATATATCGTCCCCTTCGTCGTTTGCGGTGACTTGAATCAACCAGACTCAGATTTCTGCTATCCACTAGAGGTAATTAAAGAACTTATTTATTTCTCTAACATGACAAACATAAGCGAATCATTTTTTGTCTTGCTGGGACTTGGTACGATGCAGAGGAATGTACCATTAATGGAATAAATATGTTTTTCTGTTTCGACCTACTTTTCATATCGCGCTTATCAATTTTCTTATCTCTCTTACCGTTGAAATATCGGTACACATTTTTTCTTTCTTTGCACACAGATTGACGGAAAGAAGTACGAGTACTACGAGCCCAATCAATACCCCCTGGAGCCACCGTATGCAGAAGCGATTGATCTTTTGAAAAATGGGACGGTGGATCTGAGAAAGCCGAATTCGAGCGTCGTCATCCATGACACAGCGTACACGTCGCTAAAAGATTTCAAACGCTCGGCAATCAGAAAAAAATGCGATGGCGAGATCGTATGCGAGGATGATCGCAAAAGCGACGAAGTTTCGGAAACTTCTACATCCTTCGAACGTTTGAATCTCGACATTTCTGAAACCGAACACTAAAAAAGCAACATAAATACATTATTTTTATCGAATTCCTATTTTCATCATAATTTGTTACAAAATACTGTATTCTTTTTATATTGGGCTAAAAATTGCCACTATTAAATTTCGGGTATAATTTGAATTTTCTTGTATTCAAAAATCACGTGTCTGTCGTTGTGTCTCGACTCACGAGAACATCGGTTACCATCAAAACAATATATAGACTTCGTTCGTTTGATAAACAGTCACAGAGAGTTTGAACGACCCAAATGAAGCCGAAGTAGCGAGAACGGATAGAAAAAAAAAACATGACGAAAGTAAAGGTAAACAGCGAAGTCTTTTCTAACGCTCAGTCGCTTTCCAACCGATTCTTGGAAAAATATCTAAAATAATAAATTTTTGACAGAAAAATCGTTGTTCCTTCTGCAAAAAGCTGTTCTGCTGTGAAGATTGTTGCAACGAGCACATCGAAAAGAAACATCCGTCTCCGGAAAAGAAGAACGAGTGTTCGCTGTGTCGCAAGGACTGGATCGCAGTGAAAAATTTCGACGATCCGAAACTTTTGTGTCACGTTGTTTTTAATCATTTGCCCTTGCAGTGTCTGATTTGCGGTACGCTGTTCAACAATAGCCAAGATTTGAAGGCACTCGGAATTTGTGAAGGAATTCATGCAAAAAACGAGGAAACGAAAAATTCATTATATTCATTGGACGAACCGTCGGCGATCAACAAAACCCCGAGCGGACATCTCGCAACGAGAACGAGCGATATAGCGACCGAAGGCAGTTACGTCTTGAATTCAACGACCTTCATATCACCACCGGAATTCACCAGACACACGAGTACGCCTATGCACGTCAATGTCGCTGGATTGAAGGTCAACTTTGTTTTCAAGACGCCAAAGAGTCCGAGCTTCTCGCTGAAAACACCGAGCACTGGAAATCAGACGTCGGCGTATTTGAGAAGAAAATTAGAGAGCAATAAGGAAAACAATTCTCGAAGCGAAACAGATCCAACGGATTGTGAAGGGTCATCAACCGACCAGACGCATTATTTCAGTTTCTCCACTTCCACAGGAACGGATCTGACAAATCGTACACCGCTTCGATCTATTCTGTCAAACAGGTCGATAATGACGAATGACAGTTCGAGCTGTATTTCCAAGAGTTCTATAAATTCCGAGAAAAAATTGTTCGACGCCATGCAACAGAATTCAACGGAAAACATCAAAATTGAAAATATCGCAACGACGAATGTATCCACTCCACAGTTCGGCAAGGAGACTCGTCAGGCCCAGCTGAAGGACTCTTCCAAGAGAGTCAGATTTTCTGATCAATTCGAGGTGAAAGAGGAAATACAGACAGCCACATCAACGTGCGACGTCGACGTTACGGATAATGAAGTTTTCTACGAGGCAAGGCAGAGCCTGGGCGAAATGACAGTCGCCTCTGCAGACAACCTCTCACTCTCCTCGGCTCTCATTGACAAAGAAAATGAGAAAAATGTACAACGAGAGAAAGACGAGATCAAGGACACTAATCCCAAGGATGATAAGGGTCCTCAGCCTCAGCCAAAGCCCGCAGCCTCTCCTGAATCAAAATCAACCAACGAAGGTTCGTCGTCTTCAACGTCAAGAGTCGTCATGATGCTCGTCGTCGAAAAAAATGGATCAATCAGTACGGAGGATCTCATGCCTCTCATAGATACGAGTCTGAAAAAGCTCGTTTCGACCACCGGTGAAAAATCTCAAAAGTCCGAGCAGAATCAGAAAAACGATTCGATGGCTACATCAGTCGTGACCGTCGACAGTTACGCGAGTGTCTCCACCGTAGAATGTTACAAAACTCCTGATTCAACGGTTGATCTATCGAGAGTTCGACACGCGTCTCCGATCCCATCGAATTCACCTGCAGCTGGTGGAATTTTTTCAACTCTGGCTCATGCAATGAAAATCGCATACAAAAGTCTTTCAGGTATAACTAGTTTAGAAACCATTTTTTTCAATATTTTAAGACTAAAATTTGGAACGTCATAAGTAATTTTTCTTAAAGATTCGTTAGCGTCAAGGAACGTTTCACGAGAGCCAGTTGGACATCAAAGTTTATCTCTTCTCTCCGCGATTCCAGAAGCAGGTTTAGCGTCAACAAAAGCTCTGACGAATCTAGCCTCGGCTCTGGTACCGCGATCAAACAAAAGGTTACGAGATTCGGACGAAACGACTTCCCCCAGTTCCCCGGAAAATTCCTCTCCAGATTCGGTTAACGATGTGAGAAGTCCCGTTCCAAAGAGACCTCGCGGTTGGTATAAAATTCGAGCTCGCGAGCCCATCTCGAGAATGAGAAATAATTCGTCGGCATCGGCACTACCGAGAGGATTATCTTCCACCACGCAGTATTTCCAGAATGGATCGTTAACCGTTGGCGACACAGTTTTATCTTTGCCATCTCGTGCTCATCAATCTACACAAACGGAGGAATGATTGTAAACGCTATTACCTTCTCTTTCAAATAATTCTGAGAATAATTACTCCTATTTAATGCTTTCTTCAGTTTATGCAATACGAAGATTTTTTTTTAGATTAAATCGTGACCGCGAAGCGATTTTAAAAAATAATATTACAGTCAAGAAATACATTTTTACCTTACAAAAGTATAAAAATATATATTGTGTAGATCAATACAACCGTTGTATAAAATATTTTTATCAACATTAAAACTCCTTGGATCACGCTTCCTTCGCCATTTCCTGAATCGTGTCAATGCTCAATAATTCTCGGTGCTTCTTCATCAATTCTTGTAGATATGAATCATCCTTCACGGTGTCCGCCGATACGGCGGAAAGATTCGTTATGAGTCTCTTCATTGTATTAATCTTTTGCAATCTTTTGTGTACGTTTTCTTTTTGTCTAATAAAAATCAATATCCATTGATCAATATTTAAAATTACAGTTAAAATGATAAGCAGTTTGATTTAACAAAAAGTTACCCTGCAATTTCTGGATTGGTCTCTTCAAGTTTTTTCTTTCTGATGATTTCCTGTTGCTTCAGAAATTCTTTGAACTCTGATAATGATTTCTGAAGCTGAAATTTGAGTTGCATCTCAAACAGAGAATATTTAGCTCTCAACTGTTGTAAGCTCATAATGCTATCATTCAAACTGAACAAATTGTGCATAACATTCTTGAATGTTCTGAAAATGAATATTACATTTTAATTCAACATTCATATATATGCATGTTTATCTTTTAAGCGATAATTACCTGCTCATTTCATCATCTTCCGGCTTCTCCAAAATTTCTTCAGCGGCAGTATTTTGAAGACAACATTCCACAGCTAAATTGTTGACATGACAACGAGAAAGTTTTTCTTGCATTTCATCATACAAAGTTGGTTCGTTTTCCTCTAGTAATCCTAATTCTGTTTCTGTAATTGAATAAACGAGCATAGAAAAAAATTCCTAATAAAGACTGATTAACAAACTAGATTTCGAAACTCACGTGCTTGATTCTTAGCTTTGAGCATCAATATTTTTGAGTTCATTGCCTTCAGAGACTCTCTCATGTCTTGAATTCTCTCTTCTATAGGTTTGAGATCATTTATTGATATCGCGCCGAGAGGGAAATTCGCGATACTCCTGCTCAAAGGAACGAGGGCCCTTTCCAATTCCTCGAGCGCTTGCTCTTTCATATCTTTTTGCATATTTACCGCTAATACAATTTGAATATGTAATTTCCACAGTACGCGAAATTATCAATACAGCAAACAAGTGTCACCTAACCTAATTTTTTAATTCACTTCGCACTATTTTAATTATAGATAAAAAAATAGATCGAGAAACCGACAAATATCGAACATGAATATTAAAACGAATATTCAAACTAAATTTGGGAAGATAATAATTGTTTCGAAAAATAGTATACAGCGAAATGAAGTAACACAACAATAAACAACGTTCAAATATCGCAGTGTTTACCTAACTGACGGTAAGATAGCGCCAACTTCGCTCGTACATGTGTATGCACGCACACATGCACGACTTTCTGTCATGCTCACTGTCGTTATTATGTTTATGATTGGTAGTGATCGAAATTTGAGGACCGTCGAATGGTATATGCAGATTTTTTAAACAAATTTCAATTAGAGTGCAAACGATGTGCGACTTTTCTCAATAAAAAAAGTAAATTGTAAAAAGAGACAGCAAGTGTGTTTTCTCGAGTCGACGAATTCAGAGGCGCTGAGTTGATCGAGGTGTTGTCACCAATTGTATGTACCCCCTCCGAGCTCTTGTGTATTATCGAATTCTGTATACTATTTTTTTCTTATAAAGCGATCGATTCGCGTACGCCGACTGATACGGTAAAGGCTCTCTAATGTTTGACATATGTCAAAAAAGAAGAGAAAGAAAAGTGAAACGATAACGGCGCAGGGAATTCTTTCGTTTCGTTACATTCCAAATTTATTTAGCGTTCCCTCGACGGGTGTGTATATAAGCGCAAGAATCGCTAATACAATTAATTGAGGGTATGCGATTGTATGTGTGCCGTGCGTGAGTGTCGGTTAAACGGATTATCGGGGTGCGCGACGCAGAGGTGAATTTATTTTTTGTTTCCATCGAGTGCAACGGCAATATTTCTTCTTACCAGTTTTTACTATTTTTTTCACGATTTTTTGTTCTCCGCGAATGACGTTCACGTTTTATATAGACGGATAAATAATTGATAGTGAGAGGAAAAAATGAAATTTTAGTGATGCGTTTAAAGGGGAAGAACAATACGAAATCTTTCCACAGCGTCTACAGGGTGCTGTCCCGTTTATGTCGTGAGTAAAGATAAAAAAAAATATTGCGAAAGTTTATGAGACAAAAGAGAAAAATTCGTACTAATGATGTTCCTGTTATTGCCTGGAATGAATGGATATTAATGATTCCAGGAGCTGTGGATAAAGGTCAACTCGATGGTTTCATGGCTGATGGCTCGGTAGTGCCCCTGAAGACTGGTCACGATCCTCAAACGATGGGTTTTGCGACTCAACAGATGCGAGAGACGTCAGACGTTTCGAGCACAGTATACGCCGTTGGACAGTATGCTCCGAAAGTGCTGAGAAATTTGAACGCTCAGCGTCTTAAGAATCAATTTAGCGATGTTGGCATTGTCGCTGGAGACAGTATAATAAGAGCTCACAGATCGGTCCTAGCTGCTAGCAGTCCTTATTTCAATGCCATGTTCACTGGTGGCTTAGTCGAGGAGCAACAGGAATTGGTCCAAATTCATTCTATCGCCCCCAACATTCTTTCCATTCTCATTGATTTTATTTATACCGGTAATGTGGACATTACTCAGGACAATGTACAAGAATTGTTCGCTGCTGCCGATATGCTCGAACTTGACGAAGTAGTCTCGGGTTGTATAGATTATTTGTATCAGCAACTGCATTACTCCAATGCACTTGGAATTTATAGGTACGTTTGCCTCTTTTGTGAGTTTTTCCTTGTTTACTTGATTACTTTAAATATTTTACTTCTTCCTTCTCTAAAAAACAATTTAATGAATGTTCTAAATTGTAGAATAGAATTGTTGAACATGGAAGAAGATTTGACCTTTGTTTTTTCCACATTTTTTATGTTTACGTTTTGCGTCACAGATTTGCTGAAGCACACAACAGACTAGATCTACTGGAGACTGCCCTACACTTTATTGAAGTCAATTTTCCTAAAGTTTCTCGAGAGGAAGAGTTCCTTGATCTGCCAAAGGATTACCTCGTTCATTTTCTCAGTAGCGAATACATACACATCGACACTGAATTTCAGGTAAATAGAGGAAAAATTAAAAAGAAAACAATTTTTGAAAGCTCCTGTACATTGTACCGTTTATCACACTCATAGCATCTTAAAATTATTATTCTGGTCCAATGCAGGTCTTCCAAGCAGCGTACAACTGGATCACTCACGACATTCCGGCTCGGCGTTGCTACGTTTTTGAAATACTCGGTCACATAAGACTGCGTTTGTGCTCGCTAGCTCGTCTCGAAAGTGTTATAACCGAGTGCAAGGACGAAAGTTTAATCGTCGCGCTGCGCTCGATACGGACAGACTTAGTCTCGAACAAGGGATGTCTCGTGCCTTTGCGAGCAGAGCCGCGTCTCTGCGCGAAAAAAAATATTCTCGTTATTGGTGGATCGAAACGCGAACATAAACCCGAGTGCTGGGCGAGAGACGCGGAGAGTACTTACGAGACGATCGAAAAATACGATACTTTTACGGGGTAAATAAGAAATAGTGAATAAAAAAATCGCAGTCTACATTATTTACAGTCTTATTGATATTTTGTTTATTTTTTCAGAGAATGGAGCGAAGTCGCGCCTATAGGAATCGGTAGAATACTGCCGGGGGTAGCTGTCCTTGACAGTAAAGTGTACGTGGTTGGCGGTGAGCTGGAGTCGTGCATAATAGCGAATGGAGAATGTTACAATCCTCGAGAAAACGTGTGGACATCGATAGCATGCATGAGAGAGCCCAGATGCGAATTCGGTCTCTGTGCTCTGGACAACAGACTTTACGCTTTTGGTGGATGGGTCAGAGAGGATATAGGTGGCTCCATCGAGACGTACGATCCAACGACGGATAAATGGGAATTGCATGGACATTTGCCAGAGCCTCGATTCAGCATGGGCGTCGTCGCGTACGAAGGTTCGTAAACAATCATGAAAAACTTTCGAGCAAACGAGGCTCATTAATTAAATGGTATTATTGAATTTTTCAGGACTAATATACGTAATCGGTGGCTGCACCCACAACTGCAGACACAGACAGGACACCATAACATATAATCCCATCACGCGAGAATGGAATCAACTCGCGCCGATGCTAACTCCAAGGTCGCAGATGGGAATAACGATTTTAGATGGTCACATCTACGTTGTGGGCGGTACGAACAAGAATCAAGAAGTTCTAACGACGGTGGAGCGGTATTCTTTTGAAAAGGTTGATTTTTAATCATTCTCACGAATCAATCATTTACCCAAACAGTTAATTAAAATTTGAAATTTGTATTTTCATTGCCTCAGAATACATGGACTGCCGTGGCACCGATGAGCATTCGGCGATCATATCCAGCCGTAGCCGCGGCGGACGGTCGCCTGTACGTGATAGGTGGTGATCAATCGCAGGAAATAAACTTTTATCGTACTCAAGTGACGATATCAACGGTTGAGTGCTACGACCCGAACACGGATACATGGCAAGAGTGCACATCGTTACCAACGAGCCGAGGAGAGGCTGTGGCGATAATTGCACCGTTTTGATCGCCGTTACTCCGACGCTGTCGAGATACGTGCGAAATCGTCAAAAATACCTGACGTGGGTCCGTCAGGCGCTGGTCAAAAACGCAGGGCGAGTTAACGAAGCTTTTCTTTTTAGCTTATAACCACTGTGCAGGCTTCAAACGAAACAAAACACACGACTAAAAAGGACGCGATTTCGTATGCGCTTTATTCGTGTTTCATTGCACACGGAGAGAATTGACGCATAATTATATGTTGCTCGATGCTTGCTTCATTCATTAAACGGATTTTTTATTTGTTTTTTCCGTTCTTGCATATATTTCTGGCGTCTTTTTGAAATCAAATTTACAATGACTAAAATTAATCCAGTGTTTTAAACTGACTCACTACTACTCATTTACCAAAGTCGTCCAGGAACTGTTTAATATTTAAGTATATTGAATATCATATATATATATTATATATATACATTGTAATATTAACTAATTATATTAAAAATCATAGACACTATCAGTTGTTCGACGATAACGACGAAGGAATTCGCGATTCGCGTAAAGAATCGAGGCGAGTCCGCTTTTAAATTATTATTACGTATACAAGAAAAGATATAAAATGAGCGACAGGAGAATTTGTTACTCGAATATTATTATACGATTGAATAGTTACGTTTCTCATAACGATTGTATTTTAAATTCATATTAACGAACGAGCAGCGTGGGAGTGATCGAGGGTGGCCGAAACGTCGTTCTAAATATTTCGCTTTTTTCATCATAGAAATTGAAACGAAACGGATGCTCGCGAACGAGAACGCGCTCGAGTGCATCAAGAGACTGTGTGATTTCTAAGGCCTTCAATGATAAAAACAAAAAAATTCGATTATTATAATTATCATTATTAGGATAATGGTTACGATCGTTTGAATATTCCCGCTCGATGTTTTCCCTCGAATGTTGTCATATCGTCGACCGATCGAATGCTTGGAATTTGTTGGCGAATGTGTGAGAGGAAGAGATATAGAAATTATTAAAAAGAAATCCAAAGCGATGGGGTATTAATCTTGCATGTAAATTGTATTGTATTGTAATTATCATTCGGGGACAACGCAAAATCGCTATTGCTCAAGGAATTGCTGAACCCACTATTAAATATCATATCTCTATTCAAAAACGAGAAACGAAGAAAAAAAACAATATATTGTGGAAAAAAGAGTAAATAGTTATTTAATGAAATCTTACACTGATCGTTAAAAAATGAAGAGGATAATTAGTATTTTTGCGCCATTTATCCCGTTAGTCCGTAAAAAAAAGATAACAATTTTTATACAATGTAATACCCGGGTAAAATAATGAGGAAACCCAAAAGTACCATAAAAATTATATCAATTCAACAACGCGATCTATCAAGGATCTTTGCCACTATCGATTTTTCGTTGTCTCTTCCGAACCATGAAGAAAAATGAAAAACAGCTCCGTACATAATCGTATTAAATCGATCGAGCACTACAATGCCTATCTAATACGGGATTCAAGTAAAATTGAAACAAAAATAAATGGACGTTTTACACATTATATTAAATATAAAATGCTATTAAATTCTGTCACGTACGCAGGTATGAATAACTAACGATAATAAAAAAAAGTAAATGAAGAAGTATCAAGTAGAGTCTTGATGAATGAGAAAAAAAATTGGGCTCGTTAATTTTTTTCATAAACCAAATTTTAATTTGTTACTTTTATAAATTTTTTTGAGTCACGAAGAGTCTAGTCTCGAAACGAAATGCGAGTTCGATCCGTAGTTTTCTTGGTCGCCCAATTGACTCGAATTTTCAACGACGTCGGAAAATTCCAAACAATTTTTGACACTCGGATGAGCGATTTGAGCGCAGTCGGAAGAATTTTCTTCGTTGGAGGGAGAAATCTGATGAGTAAGCAATTGTATCTGAATCGACGTGATAAACTCGTGGAATTTTCGTGGATTCCGCGTAGCGGTTTCTCGCATCTTTGTAAGCAACGAAGACCAACAGTCTGTCAATTTTTGAAGATAAGTTTCCTCGAGCTTGGGAAGAACGGTGTTCAAGCGAGCGATTTCCTCTCGTCTGAGACTAGCCAGATCGTCGAAGCTCGCGGCCGTGTCGCCGTGCCCACCGCGAAAATCAGGATACCCGAGATTACGGTCTCGCGACCAGGTGTCTCGGTAACGATTGACTATTTCGTCAAAAAGAAAGCTCAGGTGGGACAACGTTGATTCGATGTATTCCGACGAGAGAATCTTGAAAATTTATAGATTATTCAAATGGACGTATTTCGAATACCACACGAAAATAACAAAAAAATGTAAATTTTTATGCATAAAGATCATAAAATAAGAACCCACACAGCACAGAATATTGCAGCAATGTTGCTAGAATGTTGCAATCTTGCATATTACCGTGCAATATTGTCACAATGTTGATACAATCTTGCTA
>JAPYYX010001533.1:0-34833 GCA_030522605.1 Cremastinae sp. B BG-2022a | reverse complement strand
CTTTTAAAAAAAAAGGAAAGGCGATAGCTCCCATAGCCGCGAAATGACAGCCGATCAAAATTTCGTTTGACTCAAACGTTTCAAACTTCAGCCACCTAATAGGAAGAATGGTTGTAGTTGTGCTCTCGTCGCGATGAATGCATTGCGGTAAAAGAGGAGAGAAAAGCCGCGGGAACAGGGAAAGAGATGCTGGAAAAAATCCTTCAACGAGGATTTAACGCTGACGTGTCGCTATTTTTTTGGTTTGTCACAAATCTACCGTGCGATATTATTATACTTACGCATTATTAGTAAACGATAGTTATTAAAAAATAATCGTAAAAAAATAATTTTTTAGCTTATTTGTAAAAATTACAAAAAAATTCTATCTAACAATTTATTCAACATAATATTTCTAGAAATCCCGACCTGAAATAATTGTAAAAAATTGATATTTTTTATAAAATGATTCTAAAAAATGTAAAGTTATTATTTCGTTAAAATGTATAGAAAATATATAATCCGTCAATGAATAGAAGACAAAAGCAATTTGACGGAAATTTCAGAAATTAAGAAAATGAAATATTTTGTACTTACATTCTTGCTTAAATGTGAAGTATTCCGTGAGATGTCGGCATTCGTGGTTACCTCTGAGGAGGAAGACTGAGGTCGGATGGCACAGTTTCAATGCCCACAGGTACAATACGCACTGAAACATAAGAATTTAAATATTCAATTTCAATATCGACGTATCTATTCAAAAATCGGAATAAAAAATCAAACAAACATCGTTCACAATTCATACATCAATTTTTAGTTATTCAGCATAAAAAATGAATGAGAAAAAAATTTAACTCGTCGTTGGTGTATCCCGTTATTCCGTTATTTTAATTGAATCATCTTTTCTTTTTTTTCGTATGGAAATTCAAGGATACGAGACAAAAAATTCATAGAAAAAACGAAATAACGATGGTCTCGTATTTCGTGCTCTTTTTGGGTGAAAATGCACGCGGCAGAGATGACCGTCAAAATGTCAAGCCTTAATGAAATAGACGCGTGTGGGAGAGCGTTCGGGATTGGAATAGAGATATTATATAGACGGACAAGAAAAAGAGAGAGAGAAAGAGAAAAAAAAAGAAAAAAAATGTACAGAGTCAGAAAGGGGACGCCGGGGAAGATGTTGAAGGAAAAGCGAGGGTAGATAGGAACGCGTAGGCGTTGGCGTGAAGAGGTAATTCCCCGATAAAACGAGACAAGACTTCTCTGCAACACACACGCTCGAATCTACATACACTCTGATGCGAATATAACGAAGCTCTTCTCTTCTCCTTTTCCCTACTCCGAAAACTGTATATGAGACATGAAATTCGCGTGAGCAAGACCAGCAGCTCTCCGTATGAAATCATTCTTGGCAACCGCGTGCGTAATGCACATACTCCCTCTGATATTACGCGACACGCATATACAGAGACGTTCTATCTGGGTCAAATTTTCGCGACCGTGACCCTCATTGCGTTCTTTTCTTCTAATTTTCGTAAATTTTGCGACTATTCGAACGGTTTGACATTTTAATTACAAGATTTATATTTTCTCACGCATGTAAAGGTAACTATTAATTGAAAATTTTATTTTCATACTTTGTCGCACACACTATCACATCGTGTCCCAGATTTATAACGATTCAGATTATTATCATTTTGATTCATGACTTAAAAATGAAATAAAATCTTCTACTTTTCGAAAGATATGCCAAAAAATAGTGTTTGTTGTAAAGATTTTAATAAATCTATACACGATAAATATATTTTATAAAAATTATTTTTATCAAATTATTCGCTACTTTTTATAATTTCTGCATATCTACAAGATTCACTGCAGATAGATTGTCGTTTTCGTAAAAAAAATAATTTATCTGGCGATAGGTTAAAAAATAAAGAAAATGTAGAAAATTTCCGTATTAAATGATATTTTATAATTTTTTATTTCATTTTCATTCGCCAAGACTTTTTTTTGCACTGTGCGAGCTAAATTGTGCATTTCGAAATCCCGCGCTCGATGCCAAAATCGCGACAAGCACATGAGATTCGAGCTAACGCGAAATAATAATGAAACTCGTCAAAAGTAAGAAGGAAAGTTGTAAACGTCGAGTGACAAAGTGTGCACTAGAGATGAAAGAAGAGGGAGAAAGATTTCTGGCGAGCGACCGGGAACTCTGACAATTTTAAAGTTGCAGATTGATGATTTTTTTCCCATTCCTTCTCCTATACTCTGCGCGTTTACTCGTTAACTA
The DNA here is from genome assembly GCA_030522605.1 of Cremastinae sp. B BG-2022a. Classification (NCBI taxonomy): domain Eukaryota; kingdom Metazoa; phylum Arthropoda; class Insecta; order Hymenoptera; family Ichneumonidae; species Cremastinae sp. B BG-2022a. The sequence goes on along the minus strand of JAPYYX010001533.1, from coordinate 32,564 downwards.
TTAATAAAATTCAAAGGTACAGCAAAAATGTGAAATTAATGTAATTCTAAGTAGCGTGAAAATGAAAATAAATTTTCGCGCATTAAAAAATCATAACATCCCTCTAGAGTAATCGAAATTTTGAATTATTTTAACTATGAATAATATGAAAAAAATTGATTGAATTTTTATGATTTTATTCGCGGTTTCTCTCTTCGGTTTAGTTTTTTTATTTTCTTCTTTATCCCGCTGCGCTATCAACGGTGAACGTTTGATCTACGATATCCTGGAAAGCTGGATAATGTATATATCCGAGTCGATATAAAAGAAGAGGGGTTCAAAGAGCAATGATCGTGATTTTGTTCAGACAGTAATAGAGCCGAGAGAAAGGAGGGAAATCGTATGCTACGTAGCCAACTTTTTCCTTCCTCCTTGATCCTTTATTCCATTCTCGCGTATTTTCCTTCCCGTTTCTTACTCGAGCGCTCAGCAACATTGACGAGTTTCTCTCTTTTTCCCTTTTATGATCTTTGGCCGATTTCAACTGTGACCGCTCAGTCGTAAGTGCGAGAAAAGACATCGAGAAGGACGAGAGGGGAGGTCGGGATGTATACGAAGGATACGTTTTCTACTCAACGATCCTTGAGGAGAACACATTACACGGATAAACGAGGTAAAGGACGAAGAGACAATTTTCCGTCTGAAGGATAAAACTTTTTCCACGATTCCACAAATTTGAGAAAAATGAAAGACGCGTGTAATTGCTGTCTCCGCTTCGAAGAACTTTGGAAAACATTTTCTGAGGCGGAATCTCTAAATGATTCTCAAAACTAAATTGAATGTCAACCAACAATTTGTTTAAATTGGCTATTAAAAATTGAAAACGAAAAAAGATAATGACATGCAACTTATGTGACTTTCGAACAGTATTTTAAGGATGTATGTCAAATCTGCAGTACATCTATTTCCAACTTGACTCTGATGTTGAAAACTTGGTAGCAATAAATTATTTCGTCATTTTTATGATTTTTGAAAAAATAATATTATCATTATTCGTAATTAATTAATACGTAAAACGAAATTAGGACGAGATTTGACTCTGTTTGTTACCAAGTTCAACATGGTGGACACATGAGGTTAGATCGGGGGGTATCCGGAACATTATAGTGACACGTGAAAATTAAACACAAATATTTTCACAACGAAGTCGGCAACATTAGGTTTTTTTCAATAAATACATAGCAAATGTGGTAAAGTTACCGGAGATAAGTTTTTTGGCTACTTTTAAACTTTCAAACGTGCGAAATTTTGGCAAATCATTACGACCTGACCCACTTCCTGTTGAAATAACACGCGAGTATACGGGACTTTAATCTCAAATTTCTCCCTTAAATATGTGGAAAGGGCCCTTTTTTCTTTTTTCAATCGATTCAGGATGATCAACTCTATTGTAGATTTCAAATTCACAAACAGTTTGACAACTGCGTATTTTTGGCATACATCCTTAAAACGTTCTTTTTCGATCATTGAACTGTAAACGAATAACTTTGACAACCATGCTAAGCTATACTTTATATGAAGAATGATTGACATAGTTTAATTCTATATATGACTACTAGAAAAATGTCAATCATTATATTTCACCGAATGATAATATTTTAAGATGCTTTATTAAATATTAATATCGTTAAAAGTGTGTAAACAGTTATTTTGACTAACCTCGATACTGAAGTAACCCCTGTCTACATAGTCGCCGAGGAAGAGGTATTTTGTTGCTGGAGGTGGACCACCAACTTCGAACAATTTCATCAGGTCATAAAACTGTCCGTGAATGTCACCACATACTGAAAGCAAAAAATAAGAGATACATCGAATTAATATTAAATCTATTTCCGTTGCATTTTCAATTAATGAGCAACAACGAGAGTTCTACACGTGTACTTTGCCTTTTCATTTATATTAATATGGTGTTTACATTTCATGAAGTACTGAAATTACCTAACTTTCGAATGCAGTATTCTGAATAAGTAGTTTCATTCGCAGTTGAATTTCCGTATGGGAAACTCGTCGGACCAAAAGGTCTTATTAAATCCAAGTCAATTTCGCTTTTATCCCCACCATATTAAACTTAATCAAATACGCAAGCGTTATGTATGATTATGATTATATGGTATGAGAATAAGGATCCATATGAATCAAGGATGCACCATGCGATTGGCTTCCAAGTTTCATTAGTCTGGACTAAAGAAATTCCCCACAACGAGAGTCTCTCAGTGACTTATTACTCTAGTGGGTTTCCCGTGATGACAATTGACTGCATGATCACATAATGATGGACATTATACGTACTAACAGAATCATAGTTTCGATTGTGTTTTACTGGTAAATCTTCTAAATCATTAAATATTCAGTGAAGGACATTTGAATGTAACTGACAAGAAATCATTGCTTCGTCCTATGTTTCTAATTGATTTAATGCCTGTTTACTTGAACATATGGAGTTCGAACGCTTATAAAATAAACGACAATCTTCAAAAAGTAAGTGCCGCCATCAATCCGTGAATGTGATTGCATGGTTGCTGATATTGTTTTCTGTTTTATGAAAAGCGTGACACGGTTAAAAGTAGCTGCGTTTCGATATCATTCAGTAGATGTTCAATGTGTACATAAATAAATGACTAATTCCAAAATAAATTAGTAAAACTAATGGCAATTATGCAATCTTTAAAATAAAAGTAAAGGAATGACTTGTTTACTATTTGCTTTTCAATCAAATTTCAATCATGGAACTTGAAGTTCTGATAAAAGCAGAACGGATTCACAGAATCTGTTTTATTTTTCCATGAAAGATGGGTCGAAGTTATCGGCCTCTGACGGCGACGCTGGGTACGAGACTGCCTTATCGATTTCAGGGTACTTCAAGCCTAATCTTGAATTATGTATTTTATTACAAGTGCCACCGGCGGTGAATAATAACAACAATAATAGCAACAAAAATGTACAACTTGATGCGAGTGAATAATGAAGCATGAAAACGAGGAAGATAGCGAGAGAGAGAGAGAGAGAGAGAAAGAAAAATGTACGTATATGATAATACGAGCAATGCGCGATTATTATTCAGGAATGAGCAATTTATGAGTATGGAAATGTGTCGAACGAGCACGAATTATTGTTCGTAGTGGCATTTTGTATTTTCCCTCCAAAAATGATTTATCGTCATTGCGGCTAGAATGACGATGGTAGAATATCTTTTAGATCCCGGATTTTATTTTATAATATTTATATGTATTTTAACATTACTTTTTATGCATATGTAGAAAAAGAGAATTAATGCGACAGAACTTTCAAAAAGGATTTGTTCTATTTAATGATTTTGTTCCTTGGTAATATTACTGATAATTTTAATGTCATATTACGCGTGTCACGAATAAAAGAGAAAATAGCATACTAAGTGTATATGTACAGTATATATTTATAATAATGGTATGATAATAAAAAACGGATATCGAGGTCGAAATTTATTCCGCGTGTAAGAGAGATGATAATCTATTCCTCTTTTGCATGGAAATCGAAGTGGTTGCTTTATCTTTTATTTCCTACGTCGATGAACGATCGGATGTGAAGAATGAAAAAGAATAAAATTGCGATTGGGGAGGTAGAAAGCGTGCTCAGTCTTTGAGAAACAGTTCACTTCTTCCTGTTATTAAAAGTCTTTTGTCGTTCAGTCTTCTATTTTCTCAATCCCTTTTCATTTATATTCTTGTATTGTATACTTCCGTTAGAAAAATCTATCAAAAAAATCAAGAATATGCGTTTAGTTAACAACAAATAAATGATATTTTTTGGAGACCCCAATTCAGCGGAAATGTTATATACAGGTATAATAGTAACATCGAAATAATTCAACCGATAGCAATGAAATTATTTGAAGTGATTGATATACCTCAAGGTGGTCCTATCGCTGCTGCACTTTTTTAATCTCAATATCTTGAATATTTCGGTTTTATAGCAACAACGCCGCGTAATAGTTTCAGTTTTTAACTGTTGGCTGTCCTGCTCAAGCTCGAGAGGGGCGCACAAGAGATCGCGCTTGTAGCTATGTTCATTGATTGATGTTTATTATGCCTTGGTTTCCCTTTAGTCAAAATTATAACAGTTAAGTATAAATTTCGTTTTACAATAACTTACATTATGAATTTTACAATAATTTGAACTAACAATGTTGATTACAAGTTGAACTTAGCAAGAATGTCTGTGAGTGCAACACTTATAACTATGTATGACTGAAAGATAGTCATATTTCTTTGACATGAGAAGTTCTCCCAAATCTCCAGTATTAAATCTATGTTTTCCTAATACCATGATAAAAAACTAAGCATACTGTGTGGCATATGAAAACAGAAATCAAAACGATTCAGTATTACTTTCGAGCAGATAAGAAAATAGGCGTCTTTTAAATACATCCCGCGAAAGATTTTTCAGGCTCACAGATAGTGAGTACCAGAAGTAGTATGCTGATAAAAGAAATGTGTTTCTGTACAATACTGTCCGATGCCACGGGATGAAAAACGTGGGCAAATTCTCATTTCTAGATGGTCGTTCTGGAGGAGGCTCGAAAACAGCGAGATCATTCAAATATCCAGGCAGCGTTTGTGCTTTAAGATCATAGGCGAACAAAGATAAAAAGTAATTTCTACGGGCTCGAATATTGAGCCATTCTAGATCACGGCGAAGGGGCGTGATATGAGCATCGTACGGTAGATCGAATATATAACGAATGGCAGCATTTTGGAGACTTTTGGAGAGATAGATAGATAGATAGATTTTTATTAGGCCTCGGTAAGAACCATGAGCAATATTTCTTCGTATAATATTTATATAAAATACAATAATCGCAATAATATAAAATATATAATATCACATAAAAATAGTAATAATAACAATTTCTTCTTATAAAATAGTAATCATAATGACAAATTAACAAATGAGAGAGAGAGAAAGAGAGACAAACTGCGCCTGTTAATTTTTTTTGCAAATTGCAAATAAACGGTGTGATGGAATCACTGTAAATTGTGAGAGTAGGTAATCATGACAGTTATCTCATGCAGTTGTGTTAGTTTAATCGAAAAGTGGCTTTTTTTATGATAGTTTTCAATGTTTTTTGTGATTTTTACCTTTTTCCATAAGATTCAATGTAAAAAACGAATTTGACTTTCTCAGAAACGGTTCGATCGAATCCATTGAATCTTTTCTAGCAAACATTTTAGTCAATTTCGAACGTATCTACCAATTTTCATCAAAATCTCTCTTTTTTTATATATCGCAGCGTTCCACCTTAACTTGTGAGATCGCCAGAACTCAACATCCACGAATGGTCCACGACTGTCAGTTATCTGCATATCATAGATGTGTATATTCAAATTAATGAAAGTAAATAACAACCCATAGGAAACGGAAAATGTAACTGGAGAGTAGATAATGTCATTTCGTATAGTATACAAAATCGCGATGCGTCGATGTTAGTTTACAACAAGATTATAACGATCGATAATTAAAATTCATCAGTTTCGGTGATGTTGCGTAGTTATCGTGTTTTCGGTCCTCGAATTTCGCGAGACAATATAAATTTGTTGAACGGTCTATTATTGAACAAGCCAATCGGGGTAAAAGTGTTAGAGAAACTCTTGTGCCTTTGGCGCGTTGAAAAGCTTTGTGCCTGTATCTACTATGTATGGAGAGAGCTGCAGCAAAGTTCTAGTTTCCTTTTGCTTTACATATTCTCTGTCTCCCTCATCTCCCCTGGACTATCTGCATTCTAGGGATGGCTTCGCGCGCTCTCACAAACCATCGTAAAGTTTCTATCGCGTGAGACATGTGTCCTCACCATATTGAGAGGGACGTTAACTTTGCAGGACGCGTGTCACTCGGAAAAATACTTTCACAGCACTTTAGAACGAGATTTCAAAAACATATAAGGGACAAAAATTATTAACGAACTACCTTTAGGGTACAGCTAGATAGACAATTGTAAATATTGTGTTTTTAGTGACTCTTAGTCATTTCATCCAGTTGTCATTCATCAATAGGTTCGATAATGATTTTGGTCAGTTAATTAAAATAATCAATTTTAGACATCGCAGCACGTTTGGAATTTTTTCATAGTTATAGATACTATTGAATGCTGTGTCTCTTGATGTCATTTTAAAATTTCGGTATTGTACATGTTTGGCTGGATCGGCTGTCTTCGATTGTGATGCGATTGCGTGTGGCCGTAAATTAATAATGATAGTTGGTTGAAATAAATTATGAAGTCCAGGCGAGATATCTTCGTACACAACGATTTATTTTATTACTCATACATTAAGTACAAATATGATGTGTTGAGTCTAAAAAGTTAACGTTGGGGTTAGAGTACAGAACGGTGCATCTTGTCAGACTATATGAAAGTTTTACATTTTTTGGTATTTGGTTGTTTTGGGTTGTTTTCGGAGGCGAGAGATAACGTAGGGATGAAAAACAGTAAATTTTTGGTGGAGGTGGTCGTGTAAAAAAAAGAAAGTGGCAAGTCGGTTTCGGCTTAAAGGTTTTCCTCGTCAAACTTAAAATGTCTTTTGAGTACTGCTTTTATTGCTGACAATATGGTGAGAGACGAAAACAATGTACGGACTACAGTGAAATTGCTTCTTACCCTTAACAGTACATATATGCATACATTCCCTTTGAAGAAATTCTTGAATTTTCAAAATGCAACAACCATATATATACGCATAGAGTACTTAGTAAATTGAAAAGACGAACTTTTTCGCAATACAAAGTGGAAACTTGATCCAAGACTAATCCCATGCAGCTGAATTCAATGGTGAGCATTATTTTGCTGAATGATTTCGGTTTTATTATACGTAAACAATCAAAATTGCAAATGTGTTCAATTCAGAATGTACGTATTTTGTCGAAAAAATTTAGAATTACAGCGGAATGGATTTAGGATTACATCAAGTTTGCATCTTGTAGCCGGAAAAAGTTCTCCTTCTCAATTCACGAAGTGGTCTAGTAGTTATCCGGCTAATCCTGTCATCTTGTCAAATCATCAATTATACAGTATCATGTAGCAATCGGCCAGTTTCCTCAAAAATAAGCAAGATGAATTAAATTCTCTTCCTTTATGTCATCAGTATTTGCATATTCTGATAACGATTGTATACTATTTTGTACATCTAAACTATTTATCTGTGACTTCATTTCCTGTTATCAGCACCGGATGGCGTCCCCAGCCGACTTACACTTTAACTTGTATCGCATTCGCATATGCTTGCACATGGGCCTATACATTTGGTGGTACCTTTCCTGTGTATCTGGAAGTTATCAATCCTCGAAAAACGTAGAAAAGTCGCCTACTGCTTGGTGTCGACCCATCATTCTATGCGAGTTGAGCGGTCACCCATACCAGTACTGGCCGCACCTAACGCTAGTTAACTGGCGAGAAACTTAGAACCGATCACGGGTTCACTACTGTCGGTTACTTAAACTATTCAAACGTCTGAGAAAAGGGCAAACATTCTACGATCATTGTACCCATATCATATTCTTCCGGATCCAAAAAATTTTAATAACACCACTGTAATAGGATACACAATACTACACAATATTTTCACAGAATATTATATATGATATTAATAAAATTTTATTTATCAGAATTTGAAATAATTAGCGTGTGAGAATTGGGCGAGCTTTAAACCCTTGCTTTTTAAATCAATATCAAGACGATAAATCAAGTGTCGTATCCGACAATTCCAGTAGTTAAGGGAACGAAAGACAAAAAGGGCTGGAGTTGAAGGAAAAGGGTGGGGTTTCAACAGCAATCTGGAATCTTCGTGTCTGATATATCAGGCGCCAATGTACGGTTAATTGAACGTCGCGACGCTTTGGAGGCGCCTGATGAAGAAGCTTAAATCGTCTCCTCTTCATCTCTATCTACATGGATTTTGCTTATTATTGATTTAGATAGAATTATGAATATTTACAAAAAATAATACTGCAAAATGTATCGCGTAAAAATGCCAATTGTTTTGATTAATGAAAAAATGTTGGGAGAATAAATGAAACTGGAATAAGACGGAAAGATCATGAAATCTGGCGTAATAATAAGTCGGTATTCATCTCATCAACATCTAATTTGGTCGATTTCGAACAACTAAAATCATCAATACCGAAATAATGTGAATAAATAAAATCATTGTTATATTGTAAAACACATTAAATTTATCAATTTTATCTATTACTATATTGATTAGGAAATGTGTATTCTTTTAATACGACAAGCAATCGGATTATGTTGGTCAATATATGCATAGAGTGTACATGAAATGTAAGTCTGTTGCACATATCTTGCTCTGTATTGTATATATACATGTAAAACTGCATTGTCATCGTGCAAGGGTCGTCGCAAAGCCTGGTAATCCTTTTCCTGCCTGGCGTCGGTACTTTTGAGTCAAGAAAATGAAAAGGACATAAGGTTTATATGTAATTGTCCAGCTGTTTCAGATTTAAAAAATGTTTCTTTTCTAATTTCCTATTAGCAAAAACTTTCTCTGAGGCTATTACATTTTTACAATTGGAATGATCGAAAGTTGAAAATAATTATCCTAAGCAGTTGACTGATCAAGATTTCATTATTACGGATAGAAATTGAATCAGGCTAGTCCTAACATGGCTCCGTACCTAAGCAGCCTGTAATCACGCTAAACCCAATGCGAAAATCTGATGCGGCATGTACATATTATATCCGTTCAGGCTACCCTGAATCAAAACATGTTGATTTGAAATCTATCTGCTCGACAGGTACTGATCAGGCTGACGTAATCTCGAAACAAATAAGTTCGTTAGAAGTATATGTATTCGCCGCAGACATATATTTAGATCAGGTTACCGGCAGTAGTGTTCAGATTACCGGCAATACTTGGACGGGTGACCACATCAACTGAGCTGAAAGGGCTCCCGAGGTTTGATAACTGCGACGTACCCAGAAAAGGCATCATTGAATGAAGTCATGAATGAGGATATGAAAAAGGCATGTATGACGAAACAGGCAACGAGAGGCATAAAAAGCTATAAAAACCCGAAGAGGGTTTACAGGGTAAACTCAACACATATTAAAATCATAGAGCCTGATAAGTATTTCATCAACAAGATCAAAACAAACATAACAAAACGTTCGAAGACCTGTTAGGTCCACATTAAGGCACCACGGCAGCCTGGCATTCGCCTAACCATGACGGTATTTCAATATCTACTCAAAAAGAGGCTCGGAGTATCCTGAAGTGTTAATATTTCGGTGTTTCTTCTACCGAGTTTCTCCTACTCTCTCGTACTCTTGTATTACTGCTGAATCGATATTTTCTTTAAGAGTATATGCCACTGGCGCCTTTTGTACCGTGCGAATTATAAAAAGACTCAACACCTATGATAAATTATAACAAAATGAAAGTTACAAAAAAACAACTTTTTTTCTCTAGACAAGAAAATTTCAAGAGAATGAAACGTCAAACGGTGAAAAGGCAAGAGCTAGAGCTTAAAGTAAAGATAAATTGGTCTTCTCCTTTGCTACGATTCAATCCTTTTTTGTCACATCTTCGATGCTGGCTCTTTTTGCTCCAAAGTCTCTGTTTCGTGCCACGTTTTTTCCGTTCCTTTCTCGTTTCTTTCGTTTCCCGAGGTAATCATTAAACTGGAGCATTTTTCAGGAGTAGATGCATTTGCGCTGCACGCTGGGAAAAAAGGAAAGTAAGGAGAGCGATTTTTTTTTGGACGAGTGGACGTGAACTCTGATGTCATTCTTTGAATCTTCTTCCCTCCCAGACTCTTCTTTCTCGTTCCATTGGCTCTCTTCGGTTGCTACCGTGTAGGGTCCTCTCGTGGAACGCAGCAGAACCATTACTGCTTCACCTATACAGCACTCTCTACTGCAAGAAACCTAAGCTTCATCTTCTTAAGAAAAACTGTAAGCGAAGAAAGAAAGCAATTTTCTTTCAAATACTTGAAGTGGAAGAAGGTGAAAATTGAGAAATCCTTTTATATAGTTATTTTTTAATAACATCTGAAAGTTTATTTGTTGAGGGTGTTAGAAAATTTATTTGTTTGACATTATTATTACCTGGAATCAAAATCTATGTAGAAATGTGTATTTTTTTCATTTGGATAGTTTTTTCTCGCCTGAGAAGTCACACGCATCTCCAGAACGTGAAAAAGTCGTGCAGAGCTTTTTCCCTGTCACATAGCTTATTTATAAAAACTGCTCATATGTGAGGGAGGAAATTGGTCAAAGGCACACTAACGATTCAATGACACGCCACACACCATTTATCTCTGTGTCTCTTTGCATTAATGATTCTCTCCTTATACTCCCAGCTCCGTTGACGTGGACGGACTAATTTTTTTCTCACTCATTATTTGATTATACTTTCTTCAGGTGTAATTTGTACTTTCGACGAGAGTTCATTTTTCAACTGTAATTTTCCATTTCTTGACTTATTTCATGACTGTTTGTTATTTAGTTTCTTTTTTCTTTCTAATTTACATCCTATTAGGTTATTTTGTTGCAGATGATGGCTAAATATACTATGGTGTACAGGGGTGTAAGATACCCAGTTGCGAAACGTAATTTCTATGGAAATTGAAATTGAAGGTAATTTGAAAGAATTGAGACAATCAGCTTATTTCTATTAATATCATTAACATTTATGTAAACGGAATCAAAATTTGTATATTTGGGAGAGCGAATTAGCAGTTATTCAATGACAAGTCATGCCCTTATATAGAAATCTTTTGTACATACATATAAAAAAACGTAAGTATTATAAGTTTTTGAAATGTATAAAGTCACGGAATAAAAAAACTGTAATTATATTAACTCCAAATGCGAGTAAGAAAAGGGTGCAGGTAAGAGAAATACTTGAAATTATATTCTACAAAACGTAAAAGGGTAAGAACATTATAAATATAGAGCGTGAAAATTAGAACATATAAAAATTGCTGAATCATTTAAAAATCATTTTAATATTCACATTGTAACTACAGAATATTGCGGTAATTTAAAAACACATTTATTCAAAATCTATTTTAATTATCAAATATGAACATATTAAACATATAAATAAAAGAGTGATGAAAAATTATTACAATTTGTGTAAGTTCAATTATTGCTGAATGGGTGTTTGATTGAAAGGGATTTTTAATTAACTTTTTTTCAATCACTAGAAAGGAATTTGATAAAATTGAAACCGGGGGAAACATCAAAGGGTATCATTGACTCGCGCGTTGTTTCAATATTGCCACAATGCGGAGAATGTGTCCAGTATGGAGTTTGAGGTTACACGAGCCAATGTAGCTTGCCCTGGCTATCAGATCGATCTCGCTTTTGGTCCATTTTCCTGATGATGGCGGAGCACGTTTGCCACGAATCTTCAAGGAAATTGTGGCAAATATTCCCTCTATCTCGTTCTTTTATTTTCTTTTGTTCTTTTCTCCAGTCTCTCTCTCTCTCTCCCTCTCTCTCTCGTTCTTGTGATAACGTATTTACGACTCGAATTACCGGAAACACCTTAAAAGCGATAGGTTGATAAGGACAAAGCGAGGCATCGACATTGTTTCGTCGAGACCGGTTGCGTCTCGGTCTCTTTACTCGTTCAGGTGTGCCAAAGGATTTGAGAGACAAACGTAAACCCTAATCACACAAGCCACGAGTCTCCACTCTCCTAATTGAATGCTAACCCACGGATTATCCGGAGGATGCAACCGCACCGTCGGAGACGGCGGGTGTGAAGAAGAGACGATGAAGGACTGAGAAAGAAAGAGACAGAGAGCGAGTGAGAGACAGGGAGACGAACCCACTTTGTCTTTCAACCAGAGATAGAGAGACAGCAACCCTTTGCCGATGAGATGACGAGAGCCAGTTTCTGCGGTTTTAACTACAAATCTCTTACAATTATTTCAATGAAATTACTCGTCTCCTTTCCGACATGGAAATTTAGCTACTAAGGTCGCTGCATTATGAGAAGAATATGGAGAATTCAATTTGAATGAGAAAAATTGTGGAAAATAATTGAATAAAGTCATTTTGTTTTCTCATTGAATTTTAAAATACATAATTCACGAAAAGTTTGATTCCAAAAAAATACTTGTTTTATTAGAGTCCAATTTTATCGTTAAAAATGTGTTTTTGTGCAGGGAACTTTCCTGAACGTGTCGTCGACTTCAACACACCGTGTGATACGTATCGAGGATCTACGACAACAATGCAGTTAACGTTTGGAGCATCGAACTACACCATAACAGGTAAGGTCATTCAAGCCGAGGGTTGCAGAAAGGGCAAGTTTCAACTTGTTTGTACAGTTTATTGGGTAAGGCCCCAAACTCCCCAGTGCTCAATTTCCCAGTGTGTCAACTGTTCAGCGTTTAACTGGAAAGTGTGGCAACTGATCAGTGTTCATCTACCCAATGTAGCAACTTCCCAGCGTTCATTTTCCGAATGTAGGGAAGACCCAAACCCATACACAATATACGGAAGATGAACGCTGCGAAGTTGCTGCATTGGACAGATGAAGACTGGGCAGTTGCGTTTTGGGAGGTTGAACTCTGGAAAGTTTGGGACCCTGCCACTTGTTCTTTGTTTCATCTGCGTTGAAAAAATTATTTAGTGTGCATATTTAAACATTTTTTCTATTAAGTTACGTCCATCGAACTTTCCGTTGACGCTTGCTTTCACCTTTTAATCATTTAACATGTTGAGAAATCAATTGCGTTACGAATGCGAAAACGATCGCTCCGATTTCAAGTCATCAAAATGTTATGACTATAGCGAATGATAAAATACAAAATCGATGACTTGCAAATAAAATGCAAACATTGTTATATCGAAATCTCAGAAAATGCAAAACACTAAAAACTATTTCAGTGTTTCACTCGTTAATCCGCTTTCATTGCTATGCGGTAGCGAATGGTGAGACTCGCACTCACATTGTCTTTTTAATCTAATTGGGAATCGAACGATGCTGAGTTTCTTCCGAATTGCCTGATAATGCAGAGACGGGGAAAAAATAAACGTTCCAGAAAGATACGAAGGCGCAGCGGTTACGATCTGTGTCGCACTGGACCCGTTTTAGTTGGATAGAAAAGAAATAGAGAAAGAAAGAAAAGCCAGAATGGTATCGAGGAGATAAAACTAGCCATATTGGCAGTAAAAACGGAAAAAAACGAGGGAGAAAAAAGTGGATATAGCTCTTGGGTTCGCTCATAACACCATATACTGCTTTTTTACACACCAGTTTTTTCCGCTAATGAAAAAAATCGTTTTTCTCGCCATTCCTCGGGACATGAGAAGGTGAACACAAAGAGGAGAGCCGACTTTACGCCTACCGAACAAAGGGATGATGATATTAAAGAATGAAGAAGAGAACGATTATTTTATTTTACGTTGTAAAGAATCGTCGGCACTATATTGATCTTTCTACGTTACATATACACGTATTCTATAACATTTTTTATGTTTTTTGTTCCCTCTTATCTTGTCTACCCTTGATTTAACTCTTTTGTTCGTGTTTAGAAAAATAAAGGAGAGGATAAAAAAATAAAGAAAAAAAAGAAACATTGAGATGGTATCAGAATTAAATGGAGGGCCTCAAATTGGTAGCGATTCTTTTGTTTCCTTCGCGGGTATTATCGTTTCTCAGGAAGTAAATATATTCCCTCGAGGAAAAATTGGGGAAAGATAAAAGTTATTTTTTTTCTTCGTTTTTTCCCTGCTCGTCTCGCGATGGTGGAAATTTGCCTGTATCGTGCTTCCGAGTTCTTATCGAGGAGGAAAGAATTTTTCTCTCTATCTCTTTCACTCTCGACGTGCATTTGAGAGCATTGAGAATCAGTAGGCCACGAAGGGCGTTCTTACCCTTTTTGTATATGTTACTCTCACATGTATATGTACGCATACATGTGTGTATGTTTGCCTGTGTCTGTGTATGTATATATACGTGGCCAAATTGAAGAAGGCGCGAGCATCTGCGTGACTACAAATTGGCACGGTAAATCCGCGTTAATTACGTCAATGCCGTAGTAATTAATACGAACTGCCGTTTTAAAGCCGATGCGTCCGGTTTCGGGGAGCGAACGATTTTCCAATCATGAAAAAATCCTTTATTCTTTCACCTCGAAAGGTACCGTGCTTTTCTAATATTTATTAACAATTTTAACGATGCAAGTGGAAATTCTATCTCGACGGTATATTTTTTTGCTTCCAAGTTGTATAAATCAAAATTAGTTTTCAGAGTAACATTTTTGTATAATAAATATTAAAAATAATTAATATACGAATGATGTCCAAAAATTCCAGCACGTGTGTAAATTCATTCCTTTATTTTCCTGTTGGAAGGAATCTCATTTTACAACGCGATTTAGAAGATTCTTTATTGAGCATTTACCACAAATTCTCAGTCCCATTTCTGTTTTAATTTCGCAATCGGAAATAGAGAAATTAATATTGCAAAGTATTTTTGAATATTACTATTATTTTTTAATCGTATTAATAAATGGGATTTAATTTAATTTTTTTTAAGGAAGTAACATTGCATCGGAGCTTTACTCGGTAATGGTATTACGGGACAGCGAGCGCCGAGTCCCTATATTTCCCTATGTCCAGCTAGTTTGCTGCATATATCGCGTACTTAACACCGATTCTGCAAAGGGATTAAGCGCCCGAGAAGAAAAAAGGAGAGAGTGAGAGGGACTGCTATAAATCTCGAGGTCAGGGATTACACGTATTCAGAGCTCGCGAGAAAGGAAACGAGACTGAATTGCGCTCTCGCTTTTCTTCCTTAATTGCCACCAGGTTTTAACCGATCTGTGTATATCGTGTTCGTAAAATAAAACATTATCTTTTTTCTCCTCGATTTGTATGATAAAAAATAAAAAGAGCGAACAGCATTTTTAGAAAGCACGAATCATAATCATAATATAATATTTGGTAAATTTATATATACATATATTTATATACAGTTTATGTCAACTATGAAAATTAATATTAATATAACTTTTCGTGTCTTATAATGATATCAAAAAATTCGTGTTACATCTAAAGACGCGGCAGTGTGTTGACGCCAAGTGAATAAAAAAACCGATATATAAGAATTCAAAATTGTCAAGACGGTGCCGTGAATACTTACAGCAAGATTTATTTTTTTGAAATTTTTCGCTCTTGTTTTCCAAATATTTTCAAAATAATTCGCTTTACCCGAAATTATTTTGTCCAGTGATCATAAAAACGGGACTGCACGACGGATTTTCAATTCTTCAAATATTTTATATTTCTTCTTTTACATAAGGCAGAGGCGGGCAAAATGGGGAACTTAAGAAAATATTACGATTCCAAAGGTCATACCCTGAATCTTTTGTTTTTTGATTTCAATTAAAAATAAATAAAATTTTTCAGCTACCAGGAGAACATTTTTTTTTTATAGTATCGAAAACGATAAAAAAAGTACTTACAACATGAACAAATAAAAAGTTTCCTTCTTAAATGTATGGCAGTTTTCTCTCTTTACAGAATTATTACGCAAATGGATAGGTGTTCGAGCATATGTGCGTCATCTTGTTCAGTACAGAAAAAAAGTAGAGAATTTGATTTCAATATCGAACTGGACGAAGAGGAAAGATTCGGAATTGAAACGAATATTGCCGAGACAGACGATATTACTACAAGCGTGAACAGTGATAGAAAATATGAAGCTTTGTATAGAAATTCGCCGTTGTATAAGCGATATAATGTAATTGATCTTCATTCGAGACCAAATCGAAACAGATAATGCGAGGTATGTGGAAGATGAAAAAACCAAGTGGAAGAAATTTTCCGCTCTGAAATTCATGGATTATGTACTGAAAACATGAAAGCCATATGCGATATTTTAGATTGCTTTAGATTTGAATTCATTAGATAAAAGAATCTCAAGGGTGACCAATGCTTATGTGGAAAGTGTATGTACATAGGGTGACAAAGGATTTTGGAATGGGAGGTACATCAAATTCATCAGTCGCTGATGTAGTGAGGCTAATGAATGCTTAGCGTCAGGAAAAATTAGCAAAAATTCAGTTAAATTTCAATGTTAAAGGCATGAAGACTTCTCAAAAAAGGAGTTACCCAGAAACAGTAATAATCCTTTCGTTGTAGAAAATTGGAAGATGAAAAAGAAAGTAAAAAAACAAGAGAAAGGTATGCTGATGCTTAAAAAACGTGCCAAATTCTACAAACAAAGCAGCAGCAAAAATGCTGAAGTCCGAAGAAAATAGAAAAGTTTCGGAGATAAGTCTGGTAGAATTGTGAAGCACGCCACAAAAACAAGCTACATCGTCGAACAATGAAAAGAAAATTGAACAACTTATTCAATGGTGTCATAGATAATACAGGATAATACATGGTATCATCTCCACCGTATATCACAATAACTTGTTTTGAAAACAAAAAAATTCGATTTACAGTCATTTAAATATTTTCAAAATGATGTGCAAAAAAGGGATGAAAATACAACCTCTAAAGTTTTCGTTCTCTGTAAAAACCGTTACCAGCTAAGCGTCGACTAACTAAGTCTATGTTTCAATAGTATCCTCAATAAGTCATGTTCTTACAATTAGTAATTTTCATGATAAACAAGTACATTTCAAATTCCATCAAAAACCTCGCTCAAGGTTTATTAATTCACTTCGTGTGCACATTGTATCTCCTTACGATATAATCACGTTTAAAGACTTCAATCGCTACTGCAGTACGGAGAGTGCGCTTTCAAAATTGAAAAACATTCAATGAAACGTAAATGATTTAAAAAAACGCCTATACCAAAGCTTTCAGGATGGACACAGCTGTGGTGCGTACGTTATGTATTACATGGAATGCACTGATTACAACAGTCAATTGAAAGGACCTTCGATTCCGATGCGTTTCGACAAAAATGCGCAGCTGATTTATTATACAAATCAGAAAATATGTGCGACCGTTGTCTGCACTGTTCTAGTTTCGTAGATACCGCATACATAAAATGCTCGATGTGCGATCGCAAAAGTCACAAGAATTGCATCTCAAAATCTAAGGCCAATTCGGATGACTCGACCGATATCAAAGAATATTTGAGTGTAACTTCATATCGGACTATTTATTTCTTCATTATATATTTTCCTCGGTACATCAACACAAAAAAATTAATTTCTCACCGCGTGTACTTGCCACGTGCACGTGCGCGGACATATCACGGGCGATCAACATAATCTTATTTAATCGTGGACATCCCAATAAATGTTCTGTTACCATACGAACTATGTATATTTGTATATACATCGTTTTCTCAGAAAATATGAGGTTTTCGAATTGAAAAATAGTTACATGTTGTTTTACTTTTTGCAGAGAGCAACGTCGTGTCACTCTCGGGGTTTATCCACAATGTAAAAAAAATGGTAATCTACTTTTGCATTTGTCTGTCTCACACTCCCGCAGGCCAAACATTATCTTAAATTAAGAATAAAGATACATATAGCGCTTTCAAAAGCTTAGATCAATTCAATTCTCCAACTACATTTGACAAAGACGAGGATGTTAAAAATTTACCTGCATTTCGGGACACAAACAGAGGTCTCGTAATTTAGGCGCTTGTATGGTTTATGATGGTTATGCTCGCTTTGAACATCATTGTGCGGATGTTGGATTCTAGTTAGATTACGTATCACTGTAATTTCAACTGCTTTTGATGTGCCTCAGATAGTAGTGCAACATAATTTATATGTCGAGGACATTGCGGAATTATAATAATGTGATGATAATAAAAAAATACATTAATAATCATAATCGATTTGACATTGCGATTAATCTTGCGATTCAAGTATTTAAATGTAGATAGAAGCAAAATTATTGTTTATTGTTTGTTATTTTTTTTTTATTGAACGCGTTTTTTGCATTGAGTTATTAAACGACACAATGCTTGCTATAGAAATAAAGGAAACATTAATTGTTCTATTGTTGAAGACACTTAAGCAAAGACATTAAGCCAACAATGAAAAAATAATAAAATACGTTATTACGAATTTTGGAGCTGGAATACCGTTTTAAACTTTGTTGAAACGCGGAAAATTTTACAAAGTGGCTTTTATACCCAAGTTGAGGAAAAATAACGGTTATTATCGTTGAAATGTGAAGTGAGGCAAAAACTTGGATTGTTCGCAGCAATGACGGTTAAAAGAGAGAAACTCGGACTAATGAGCGTGTGAGAAGGCACAGGTGAGAATGATCATCTCACGAGTTTTACTAATTAGTTTTGATGAGAGAAAAATTATTGTTTCTGTGTCAGGGAAAAGTAATTCGAGCATTTCTCATATGAGGTCTCAATTTCTATGATTACCCTACAAAAACAAATAAATAAAAGAAAAAATCTATCAAATGTGAGACAAACATAATTTATATTAATTGTGAAAAGTTATAATTGCCAACATTATTCACAAGTTCAATGTCATCGGTCCTTGAATTTTTGCGCTAAAATTCTATTTTATGACGAAAGTTAAAATTTTCTCTAATTTCATCTAAACGGAGTATTTTTACACTTTTTTTAGTGCCATTTAAATAATAGTTGGAGTTACTCCCTCGCGAATAGACATTATCCTGAAATAACTTTCTTCGTATAAACTTCTAATATATTGTTTCGTGAACTAAGGGTTTCTTTGTGCTCATTCATTCAGCAATATTAATAAAGACGATCAAGACCAAAGCCTATTTCATCGGACACTACCGTTGACCCTTTTACGTATACTGATCAAATCTATTTAATGAAATCAAGTAATTGGCTTGATGTGCGGAAGTTTTCCACGACCAGAAATTGTAATTTCGTTATAAACAGTTTCGATTATTTTTAATGAAGATATAATTTTCGCAATTTGAATTGTTAAAAAAATGTTATAATGAAAACAATTGACTAATAGAATCGTCACATTAATTATTATTAAACTTATTAAATTTTGGAAATTGTTCACTCAAGAAGATTCTTATTATTGAAAAAAATAATCAGAATATACGCAAGAGGAAACGAAAAGATCCGCAGACTCAAATATTGATCTTGAAACTAACTTGAAAAAAAAATTACATAAAAATTCTTTATCTTGTTGTACGTAATAAATTCTATAATATTTTAAAAATTTATATGAAGTTTACGAGAGAGTGCACTTATATTGTTAAAATTTTAAACACGGAGAGAATAATGAGGAGAGCACGAGGGGGGGGGGGGGGGGCTCAAAGTGTCGGCGATGATCGATCGATCTTGCGTGGTATGTAACCGAGGTGAGTTCGAGATGAAAGAGGGTGAGTAGGCAAAGGGAGGTCAAAATGGGAGAGCGGCTCGAGCGAGTACACCGGAAGCGAAGAAATGAACAGTCGACACGCACGTGTTCACGTATTTTCTCGCATGTCTCACACGATATTGTGCAAAATTCACCGATTTATAGATGGGGTTCAATTATAAATAAATTGACGTGATAAACAAGCAATTAAAATTATTCGGATATCCTTAATCACGAGAAAAACATCAATTTATTTTTCTTGCGTAAAATATTTTCCACGACATTATTTTCAATAAATGACTCAGAAATGAGAAAATCTCGTCCAAAATAATGTTTCACCAGCGGACTGAAAAATGAAGGTATAACAGTTATGGCATTATAAATTTCCACATGTGCAAGAAAATATGTTGAAGAAAGAAAAAAATAAAATTACTTCGCGTCACGCGTCGAATATTTTCTCGACTTTTAGGCTCTTCGCAGTTTTCCGTTCTCTTCTCTTGCTTCTTCTCGCACCCCGAACCTTTTTTGTACTATACAGACTTCAGGAAACTCCGCGAACCTCAAGATTCCAACCGCAATCTTATTTCCTTTCTTTTTCTTTTTTTGCGCTCCTGCACTCGCCGCGTGGGTGAGTTTATTATTTAAAACGCATTTCTCCGATTCCCGTTTTTCACCACGGTGCGTCCCGTATCTCGCAAATTGGCGCAAGAGAGCATTATATGCGCACGGATAATGCAGAGATTTTACGAAAAGGAAATTCGCTCCGGAATTTCAACGTTTCTTTTTTTACTTTATTTCCTTGAGAGTGCATGAATCGAAAATCCCAATGAATATTTTATTTGTACGTATCTCTATTCTACTGGCGAATGAAAAACCGGTGGAAAATTCGTATTTTTTCTTTTTTGGAATAAATTTTGATGTACTAAAAATCGGTTTTCTGTTTTTTTTTTCGTATTTTTGCTTCTCGTTTTGTTTGAAAAAAATATCGTTGTATGATTTGGATCGCAAAAATGAAAACTTCATTCGAAATGCCGGTGAAAAATCCGTAAGCGATTTAAATAAATATTTGAGAAGAATTGTGCTATCTGATGGAGCTGTGGAAAAAAGCACGTGCTCGATTCTCAGAGTAAAAGAGCGTGCAAATCGAATCCAACAAATCATGACGTGACGTATGCGAGGGGCTTCGCAAGGAAATTCATCAACCCGGTTGAAAGTTTATCCAGGAGGGCAATTTTTTGACAAAGGAATGAACTCCTCGGCCATTTACGTGAAAATCTATTATTTTGCGCTTCGATGAATATTGAGCCTCGTTGAAAATATATTTTACAAATGTCCCGAAAAAATCGTGACACGTATTTTTTATCTGATATAATATTGACTTATTTTTTCAGAGAGTGTATATTTGAAAACAATTTCAAGAGAATGAAATATATCTATTTCATTTTTGACAATACATTTAAGATCATTTTCACGAACATAAAAAAAATTTTAAATTGATAGGCTTTGATAGTCTATAAATTTAAACTTTGATAGAAAATTTTATTTTCTATAAAACACACATTTTGAGAAAATAAAATATATTTTATCTCTGAAAATATCTTATTCGTGTTCGATTTTCTTGGTCACGAAGCATTCGAAAATTCAGGAACGATGACCCATTTTTAGGAGCCTTTCGAGAAGGACCAAGAGAGGGAGTGAGTTCAAGTGAGAGAGAAAAATTCCGAAAGGGGTTGGAAGTGTGTGCAACCATAAATAGAGCGAGAGCGATCGTAAACAAAAGGTCGTAACGGGGGAGTTGAGCAGCGAGTGAAAATCGGGCGATTCGAGCCCTTCGGTTTCGCCTTGAAATTTCAATGCGCGCATATTCTTCGTTGATGGGAGGGGGATGAAAAGCGAGAAGGGTGAATTTCAGGGCTGAAGATACGGAGTTTACGTTGCAGTGGCGTGAGCTCTCTCCATTCCTCTCTTTCTCTCTCGAGAGAGACCGTATTGCTATAAATTTCGTACGAGATGCACACGAGAGACATCGAGACCTGTGTGTTATAACCCGTGGCGTGTAACTTTTGCGCGGTCATACACGAATATACATACATTCTCGATGCACTCTGTCGATCCGCGCGGAAATTTATTCCTGCATGCGTTATTACCAACTTTTTACTCCATATCACAGACGCGTGAGCGTACGTGTAAGCACGTATTCATCGTGCGAAATGCGACCCTGGAAATTTTCTCTACAGGAAACTTCATAAGGCGTTAAAAGGAAACGGCAATTTGACGTATATTGTAGAATTCGACATTGTAACACATACAAAATTTGGATATTGATTTAAATTTTATTTACAGTTTTTAAAATCTATTTATAAGTTTTGTATACAGAGATTTGTAATTGCATGGTGATCGGACTTATATGAATCGAATCATTACCGTAAAATGACGGTTTCAACTCTTTGTAAATGAAGCTTGAAAGCGTCATAAGAATTGTTACGTCCTGGAAAGTTCCGAAGGACGCGCCAGAAGGGTTTTCGCCCCATTTTAAATCTATGAAGATAGATATGTAATTGGGGCCAGTTGTCGATAATGGAAGCCCACGACTAGATTAGTCGGGTCTCCAGAACAGACTGAATTTTACTTTTGAGGCCTCTACTTTCTCGCACCAGTGGACAATTTTGCTAATTTTACAAAATTAATCGGTGTGGGACGACTTAGAGTCCGTCCTCTCGCGGAAGTTAAATATGCTGAGTCGAACAAACGAACTTCAACAGTCATATATTGAACTCGGTAGCGCACGATAAAAAAGAATAATAAAATCACATCAGCTCTAACTGAAGGACGTAACAGAATTCATGTTAAAAGGTTTGATTTTGTAAAATTAATATCGCGAATACTATATCTTGAATCTTCTAGAAATTGTGTACACTATCTAATATAATGCCAAAGGACGTCAACGCCAATTTTCAACGCAATATCTTTAAAATGATTTTGCTTGATGAAATTTGCCGTTACTTTGCATGTTCAGTTGCTGATTTGAGTCATAGGGTCCGCAAGGATATCAAACACGCAACATCCTCAAGGATGTTCTTGCGTGTTTCATGTAAATATTATTTTCAAAGATTTCTAAATGAAATTTGGCTTATAGTGAGACAAATATAATGCGCAACGTTTGCTGAAATTCGTACGAGATTGACTGTTTAGAAGTTGCGAAATTATATTTGTGAAAATCGCAACTTTTTTTATAATGCCTCATAAAGAACTCACGTTAAAAGGTTTGATTTTGTAAAATTAATATCTAGATTTCTATACGTTGAATCTTCTGGAAATTGTGCACACTGTCTAATATAATGTCAAAGAACATCAATGCTAATTTTCAACGAATCATCTTCAAAACAATGTCACTTAATGAAATTTGCCTTTACTTTACATGTTCAGTTGCTGCTTCGAGTTACAGGATTTATATGAGCATTCTTAATTGTACGAGATTCACCAAAGTACACACCATAATACCGCTAACGGCATTTATTGAATTTCACCATCAGTTTAACTTCAACTACGAAATATCGGCAAAAATTTCGATTCTTGAACCCTGCTTGGCTCAATTTGAATGTTGGATAAAAAGTTAGTTACTTAGTTTTTGAGTTTCCCCTGCATACCCTCTTCGGATTTTTACAGATTATCTCATTTTTCATCGTACCATTATTCATCTCTGTAACCACCATCCTATGTCTCTGCTTCCTTACATCACCACCAGATTGCGTCCACAGCCGGCTGACGCCCTAACCTGTATCGCATTCTCACATGTTTGCACATGGGCACGGGAAAACTGCAGAAAACCCGTGCCGATACATTCGGTGATGCCCTTTCTGGATATTTCGAAGTTATCAAACCTCAAAAAATCCAGAAAAAGCCACCTCCCGCTCAGCGTTGACCCGTTAGTCAATGCGAGTTAAGCGGTCACCCATCCAAGTATTGGCCGCGCGTAACGCGGCTTAACTTGTGAAACTGTCGAAACTCAAACTGCATTAATTCTAGACCGCAAAGGAATCGCGGACTATTGAGAATTGTGGACTGTGTGGTGCTTGTCAATTTAAAATATTAATAACACATTTGAGCTCAAAATCTTTCGAGACCTGCCTTGTGATTTCAGTCACCGATGAAAAGTCTTTCTCATCAATTTGATCTCTTATCATCATGTGTGTCATATGAAACGATGTTTTTTCCTTATTCATCCATATGATGTTCTTATTTGTGTACAGGAAATTGTACATACAGATCACGAGACATGTGTAGCAGAGAAAGAAGTAGATAGAAATTATGATATTGTCAATGTGTCATCAGGACGCGCGAATTGACCACAGCTCCGTGAAAGCGGGAGGCAAACGGTCGCATTGTTTCTCATGACTGCGAGGGACCCCCGTGGAGCCACATTAATTATGTTTGCCTTCTCGGACGCGTCATCTACGTTTGCCCGGTCTACTCATCCCTTCACTTCAACCGCGTACCGCTCGAAAATCATTTATCTCTCCCTCTCGCCCCGGATATCGAACTTTCATGGCCGTTCGTCACAAATTGGGATACGGAGCTTATTCTCTATGCTTTCATAAATACGCGGTCCAAAGTACGTCCAAATAACAATTCACGTCCGCAAATTGTATGCGAGCGTACGCCCGAGTGAAGGTGTTTGGATGCACGGTTTGCAACGCTCGCGAAGCGTTGTTCGTATCATCGCGGCGATCATCTCGGTTAACATAACGAGAAAGAGACCCTAGAGTGTGCGGAACGAGACGCGCACGGTAAATTATCAGGGAACGAGCATTCTGACAACGAATTCATGCGAGGTGATCCAGTTATACATGTTTGCAAGAGACAAACGCCACGCGATGATTTCTGATGAAGTAATTCAAATTAAAAACAGAGAGGGGCAAGTTGATTTTAATTTGACCTGCATAAAGAATAGCTTTTAGTTGTTTTCATTTAGCTCTGACAACGAACATATGCCAGTTGATCCAGTTATATAGATTTGCAAGAGACAAACACTGTGTGATGCTTTCTGATGGAGTTACTAAAATTAAAACCAGAGGAGGGTAAGTTGATTTTAATTTAACCAGCGTAGAAAACTGGGGTTACATCGTTATCTTCACTGAACTTTTCATTTTGCAAACTATCGAGTTCTTTTAGTTCTTTTTTAAGCTTGAAAAACTTTGATTTTAGTAGTGACAGTGCTCGTTGTTGACTGTCTGTCTTCATAGAAGAGTTCAATGCTTATTGGCAATTTTTTCGATTGGCTAAATTGAACAAATTTTTTATTTAAGGTGGCCCATCAGTAAATTAAAAAACTGGAGATATCAATAAAACTTTGAGGCATTGTTATTTAAGATATAATGAATCATCCCTCACAAGTTCAAGGAGGATTGCCGTGCAAATGATTGAAAATGAGCTATTCGAAAATTGCTTTTTTTACATTGCTCTTATGGGAGTCCGTCGAAATTTTATAGGAAGTAAAAAAACATTTTGTGAGAAAAACCGGGCATGTTGTTGGAAATTGTACAACTGCAAGATGACATCTTGAGCTTTCTAATGGTACCTGAAAAACAGGACCTTGCCAAGGATTTATTTTCATAAATTGAAGTAAAAGGTGATACTGTACGCTTTTTTTGGAAAAACCTCATGGCTCCCGTCTGCTCGAGTAACGCGCAGCCGTACATTTAGTTGTGCATAGTCGGACATGTGCACTGACCTCTAGAGAGATTTCGGTCAAATTATAGTCTAAAAAATTTTATTATTGATACCTAACGGGTGTGAAATTTATTATTTTTTCTTAATTTTCTTGTATATATAGGGGAGTATGGGGCACGACGGCCCCCTTAAGGCTTAAAATTATTTTTCATAGCTTTTAATCTTCAGGTTAACTTAATTTGGTTCTACATATCTTAAGCAAATCTATCAAAATTTTACAAGAACTCGAAAAAAAAAAATTTTTTTTCCCCCCAAAAAAAACTTTACAAAAAATGTTTATTGAAAAAAAAGGTTTTAAGCTCAAATATACTATTTCTGTACCTTTATAATGTCGTAGACGTCAAATTTATTTTAAAAAAAATTTTATTCAGCCGATATAATCTGTTCCTCGCTCTCTACTCTGATTTTTTTAAAAACATTCCGTATGATATTAAAGCCAATGGAAACCACGTGACCATCCAGATTTCGTAAATTACAGATTTCTCAATTAATAAATGAATTGTCATCAAAAAGTGGACTAGAGCGCTGTTCTTTGGATCGAAAAGAATGTATCTTTTTGTTTTTGCTTTTTCTAGCTGAATTTTGCAATATTGAGGGAGAAATCCGTCGAAAAAAATCACAAGGGATTAGCGCGAGTGAAATTTTTTTTCTACGGATTTCTTCCTCAATATTGAAAAATTCAGCTCAAAAAAGCAGTGATACATTCTTTTCGATCCAAAGAACGGCACTCGGGTCCAATTTTTGATGACCAAAAAAATTTTTTTTCTACCAGAAAAATTTTTTTTTACCAAAAAAATTTATTTTCGATGTGATCACATGTGATCACATCATATTACACATGATTTGACCGAAACAAAAAATTTTTTCTGACCAAATTTTTGAAGGAGGCCGTCGTGCCCCACTCTCCCCTACGATACGTTGAGAATTATGATATCTTGCATAACATTTTGTGGTGTAACGACTGACTACTGATGTCACTGATGGGCTACCTTAAAGGAATTGACAAAAATCCGATAAAAGGTGATTTGAGAAGAGCTCGACATACGAACCTTGTAACATACGTTTTATTTTGTATGACAATTTTAATTTCTATGAATGTGATCAGCGAAACGATTCACAAGAATTTTAAATGATGTTTTTCGACTTATCTTCCTTTCTCTTTTTTGTTTTTGTCGGGCGAAGCTCTACACCTCCTCGGGAACTTTCGATGATATGTAATTATAATGATATTGAATAATTTACATTCTAATTGGAATAACGGTGGCCACCTTGATATTTTCGGGATCGTCGGGACACGGATCCTATGGATGCGACGTTCCGGAGATGAGAGAGCGAGCAGGTGAAAACCGGAGAGAAATAGGGCGCCGTCTTCCCCATTCCATGTCCTTATCGATTTAATATCGATCAATTAGATCGATTCTATGATAGAGCCATATTGAATCATATGACGCAATTTTAAATTCAAAATTTCGCACTTGTCACTTTATGTATAATATTACAACCTTTTTTGAAACAAAAATAACAATTCGAAAAATCATAAAAAGCCAAATGGGAAAAAGAGTGCCAAAAAAGTTTTAGATGATAAAACAAAAGATTTCAAAATTTCAATGATGTTATGCTTATGCAATATGTTTTCAAAACACTTTACATACAAAGTGGAAATTTCGAGGGTGTATTCAGAAAAATTTATGATCGCCAATTGTGCAGACAATTTGTCTTGTACCTCTATTTTTATCACATGCAGTCGACTAAAATTTTCATTATTTACGACCTTATCTAAGGACCTAACATTTTCGTGCTCGACGCGAGGCAGTGTTACTCTTCTTTCTTCTGTATACAAATCGAATTAGATTTACAGGAGAGAGATGATCGACATCTCTTTCGCCCATAAGGTGGTGTTTAAATGGTCTGGTCGGTAAAAATCTCGCTACACACTTTTCTCTGGAAAAAATTGATTTCCTTAAGGAAAAAAGAACCACGTTGTTTTCTTTCCATCAAAGAGTAATGTAATTCTCTTGTTTTTTCTGAAATATCAAAAATTTCTAAGAAAACCGTGAATCTGTTTTGTATCTGTCTCTCTCGCACTCGTATGTGTTAAACATCCCCATAAGTGTTGAGAATCACGTATTTTCGATGGAGCGTGATTATGCTTTTTGGTCCCAATCTTGTTAATTAAAGCACTATTGGGTGATTGTATTTTGAAAAGGAGGTTGTGATGAAGATGATGGATTATTTCACGACGAAGTTTTGTTGCTTAGTGGACTGTACTTTAGTAGAGATGTTTTTGACAAAATATTCTTCACCGAAGTCTTATAAGTTTGTCGTGTACGGTCTTATAAAGGGTTTACAAAACAATAATTTTTTGATGGTAGGGATGAAGTATATGCTGATTGGTTGACAAATATAGCGGGCGTAGAAAAGGCGGAACCCTGGTAATAATTTCGAAACCGCACATTTTCTGAAAAACCCTGAAGTACTATAAAATGTGCACGCCAAATGTTTCTGATTAAAATGATTGCTCGGAAAATCCTAGGTATGTGGAAATTTTGATTTTTAAACCTTTTATGGCACGATACTGAAAGATTGGAAATAAAAAGGATAAAGACGAAATTTGGTTTTGGCTCAAAATAATAAATTTTGGGGAGACCCTTTTTTATGGCTTGATGAATTTTCTTTCGGATACTCGACGACGCGACAATAAGCTTGGAAAATGTTCGCAAAGGGTGCGGAATTCAAATGTGTCATCTGCATATTAGTCTAAGCCACCTGTTCTAATTTATCTGCCGAAAAACAATTGTACTACAGTACACTCCGAATGATATTAAATTGTGAATAGTTATGACAGTGCATAAATGGAACAGAATGCCAAAAGAATTGAGTTGCCAAATCCAAATTATTCCTACGCATTGCCATTTTATGTACGAATATTTTGAAAATGAGAAGTTTGAATTTCTGCGTTGTCACAAACAATCAACGTTTATAATAAATCTCAAGTCTATGCTACCAAAAAGCGTAACATGTGTGTCCGAATTTAAATCTAGAATGTATTTGGACGTGCATTTGAGTAGATTAAAGATATAAAAACGTTTTCAACAAATTAGAAGCAAGTGGAAATGGTTACGGTGGAGAATTCCTCGATGACTGGTACAGGAGCCGAGTGATGAGAGTCTGGACAAAAACATTGGAGATTCGATTTTCACTCCGGAGAAATTTCAAGTTCCTGATACAGAGAGAATCAAAAGAGAGTCTCTCTTTTTTTCCTGTGCATCTACACAATTTCACTCCCTCTTTTGCCTCGAAAGTTGCTTAGTTGATAAATTAATTCGCTTAACGTTACTCCATCAGAATTTCATTCCTCTCGGTTGGCTTCGAAGGAGAACAAAAGGCGAATGCTCCGTAACGATGCTAAAGCTGTATATAGTGCCTGGTATAGTCAGAACTTTTTCACTGCTCTCCGTCTCTCTTTTACTTTCTCTCTCTATCCTCTTTTTTGACTCCGTAAACGCGCCACCGCGAGGGCAGCTTTGTGAAAACGGGTCTTGTGTGCCTTTGCCGATTGCCCTCCGGAAAATCCTGGAAAGCTTCTAACTCTGCAAAACTGAGGAACGAGGGGAAGAACACGATATTATCCTCGGGCTAAATGCTCTACACTCCGTATACATTTTGCACTCTGGGGTTCAATCAAAAGAATCTGAAGCGATATCTGAGCGTTTCTTCCTTCCGGAAAGATATAATTCAAAAAGAAAATGGAAGATGTTTTTTAGATCCCTTTTTCTTTTCTTTTTTACTTGAGAATGCTTGTTAGCCGATTAGCTGGCCTTGAAAACACATCCCCGTTCAATTTTCCCGGACGAAATATCATTTAACGGATCCTTCTGTACAACGTGGAAATCAAATCTGTAAAAAAATGCGGTGATGTGTACATAAATATATGAGAGATAAAAATCTCGTTTTCGTTTATTCTCCCTCCTGAGAGCCGCCATCCATATTCCTCGACATTGTTATGTCTTTCGCGTCAGCTGCAAATGCTTTGGATTATCGATACATAAATTCTCTTATCAAAAGATTGGGGGACGAAAAATCTTTTGCGGAAGTCGAATATGAGAAATTATGGACTGAATTAATATACTCGTTCAGGATTCGTTGAAACAAGTTAAAGGTGTCGTGGGGAAGACTCTAGAGATGGTGTGTGGCGACATATCTTTTTTTTTCAATTCCACAATTTATTTGAATAAATTTGTGAAGTGAAAAGTAACGTGAAAATTTTGAAGCTGAAATGCTATATCAAAGAATTGATAACTGATAAAAATGATCGAAAATGGTAAGTTTTTCGATTTTCTTGGCCCCAATTTTCATTTAATATCGGAAAAACTCCCAATCGAGCATGGTCCAGAACGTGATGGGAAAATTGAAGACACAATGAAGCTACACAATGAGTCCGTTGGGAGTGACCTCAAGCGGTGAATTGGTAAAGAGTTCGCGGATGAGGCTTAGAATGGAGAGAGGGTTGAAAAAGAGTTCAAGGGGATTCAAGGTAAAAGGAGCAAATGCCAAAGACATTCGGGATTCAATGGGTGAACGTCCCGACGCGAGCAAAGAAGAAAAGAGTCAAGCAAGGCGGAGGAAGAGGGCGAGGACGAGATGAAAAAGACGCGGTTGAAGGGAGGGGAGGAGCAATGCTTAGTGAAAATGGTACGTGCGAACGCAACATAGAAGAAAAAAGATATAGAATGGGAGAGAGAGAGCTTTCGCCGAAAATATCCCTTCCACCCGGTCTTCTTGTTCTCTTTTTTCTTCGTCGGCTCGATCCCGAGTCTCATGGAGTTTATTTGGCCCTCGGGGCAATTCTTGCTTGGCAACTCCGTTACCAGGCAAGTTTTTCAACCCTCTTTTGTATCAAGCTTTTATATATATATATATATATGTATATGTGTACACTTCTTCTCTTCAGCCTTCCTTACTTCCTCCGTATCTCGTCCAAGCCCGCGGAGAAAGAAAAGAGCCAAAATCCTCCCCCGCTAATATTGTAGCCAACATCTGTACGTGGGACGTTCTCCCGACGCTATCCGCTGGAGATCAAAAATGGCAAAAAAACGCACACGCGCTTGCCCAAGCGCACTCACGTCGCCTCGTAATTTTCGCTAACTCTACTGAGAATTTCGAAATTGTTGTCATCCTCGTTCAGAGATTGCGAATCTCTGACTTTTACTTTTTTTTACGACTCGACAGAAATTTTTCTGAAAAATGTTCTTCCGTTTTATACATTTATATTTTGATATTTTTTACAACTATAAAAAAAGTATTTCACTTGGGAATTAAGATTCTACATGGCTCATCAGATTCCCAACTGAATTTCTAGCTGGGCTAACCTGATGAAATATTTTTAACCGGGACATTTTCTTAAAAATATATTTCTTCAGTGACAAAAACTTGAGGAAAAAATAGAAAATCGTTGATGAGAGACATACGAAATGAATTATTCCGAAATTCACTCGAATATTATCTTCTGAAATACATTATTTTCAGGAAATATTTTTAAAAAATTAAGAATTCCTTATCGAAAGGATCGAATTTTCAGAACCGTTTTTATTCCCTTTTTATCCATCATCAAAAGTAAAGTTTCTCTTCGAGGCGCCATGAATGTTTCACACATTTTTTTTCTTTTGTGCGATCTAGGGCACTTTATCTCGTTCCCAAGGATAATTTCTTTGGGGGAAGTGATCAAACCTTTTTATTCACCGACGATCAACAATCCCGTACAATTTATTTACGAATCGTGGTCCGGCGAAACATCGTTAATCCATTGTTTCGGGAGCCAAGTATGTCCGTTCCGTTAATCAAGAAAACCAAGGGAACTGCCAATTTGATTTACGGGCTAGAAGCAAATCAGCCCCTGATGAATTCTCGTGACTTTCACAATAATTCAGGTAGAATATTCACAGAGAAAAATTATACAGGACGCGATTCAGTAAAAATAAACCTTTTGAGGCAAGTTTGAAAAAAATCTGTTAAAAAAAACAGTTGCAAAAATAAATAATTGAGCAACATGTTGATTTTGTTATGAACAAATAAACTCAGATAGATACGGATACCAAGCCAAACGTAGTTCAAGATGATACTTCGGATGACCACAATAATCGATTCCCTCCCTCTCTCATCGGTCCTGCAGAATACAAGTGAAGAAAGAAAATGGGACAATGCTAGTGAACAGATTCCTGATAAACCGTTTGTATGCTCTAAGAAGAGGAAGAGAAAGTTCCCTGAGGGTGACAAACGAATTCTCGGTAAAATGGCAACAAAAAGACAGGACGGACCTCAGATATATATCCGGAAAGAGAAACAGAGAGAAGGAATCCTGTTTGTTACTGGATTTAGTACACTATATATCTATATATACATATATATATATAACTTTTGTACACACAAAAATCCTTCGGTATACAAAAAAAGGAAAATAAACATGCAAGCTCTAAAAAATTGTGTACCCTGAGCATTCGTTCATTTTTGGAATCTATTCAATTTTCTTGTTTTTCGAATTCTCGTTTTTGTATTCTCATTCATACTTGACTTTTTTAACTAAATGGTCTTTAGATTGTTTTTCGTTACTCCTTGGATTATTTACGTTACAATTTTCACTAAAGCTCTTAGAAAAAAACTTCATGCTTACGATAAGGGGCAAAAGAAACTCGATAAGAGACCAAGCACGTCGTGTCGTAAGCGAGAAAATATTTTTCTCTTTTCAAAAAGCAAGTACGATCAACGTTTCAAACGATTTTTCGCGTGAGAAAAATATCTAATCGACACAGTCGTTTTGGAGAACGAGGGAAAAAATTGTTGTAATTGCAATATCGATTCGTTTAATTGGCCGCGTTTTTTTTCTCGTGCGTGGAAGTCTTGCTATTTATTTCTTATTTCTTGCTCGTATTTGGTTCATGAAACACGAGAAAATTTTTTGCGTCTCCTTCTCCGCCTATTTCGCAAAACGAGGTGGTAATATCGCGGATGAAAGCTCGTGCATTCAACAACGTTACGTGCTCCCTGTGACTCAATGCAACCCCCCTCATCCCCAGTTTTTCGCCTCTCATTCCATTCGTGAGACCGTTATATATATCAAAAAACAAGTATAAAACCCCACCGGCCACTGAAGATCGAAAACGAAGAAAAAAATGTACATGAATTTTCCACGCGATAGCCAGAACGCGATTTGAGTAATCGCTCGCTTTTGCTGTAAGCTCTTGAAAGAACCGCTAATTTCGTGATTCGACTTTTTTTGTTGAGAGAATATTCGCAAAATTTAAAGAGTACATGTGATCGCGTATAACTCGCGAAAATTTATAGACTTGGAATTATTTAAATTATTTCGTAAGCGAACGTGACATTGAGACTGAAGATAAAAAGCATATATATTAACCCATTAAGGACCGGAGAGGACAAATTTGGACACAATGTTCATGCGCTTGTTTCGCATATCATTGATCTCGGAAAAAATTCTTGAAATATCATGT